>JAKSZP010008601.1:0-38358 GCA_022478985.1 Massospora cicadina | reverse complement strand
AAAAAAGATTAAGGCTCATGAAGCTGATAAAGTATGGTGTAGCAGCCTCACCCAATTCTAAGGTGGAAATATGGTTTTTTTTCATTACCAGCATGGGTTTGGTCAAAAACACAAGCTGGCCAACATCTGTATTGGTCCATTCAAAGTTATAGAGACAACTGGGGTTGATGCTTATACCATCAAGGGCCCCACAAGTGATCAGATCATTAACTGAGTGCAGCGAAGTTCCTCCAACCATATAAGCATTAAGAGCCTTATCGTCCATTCAAGGAGGAGGTAATGTCACAGTTCCAATATGACTAGATGATAAGCTGGGAATCGCTAGGGTGGAACTTACCAAACATGACATTGGGTTAAATCATTTAAGTGCCTTGAGATGATGCAATATTGGGATATCATAACCTATTATTTGGATTGCCTCCAGGATAAGACAACAAGGTTAAGTCAACATTTAATGAATACAAATTAAATCGCCTAAAATTAGAATGATAAAGAGCTACAAGAATAACAAGCTGAATTGAGGAGAGTCAGCGGAATACAATAGTTAAAGCTATGACAGTGGTATCATCTGAAGCTGCTTTATATAAGTGAGATGGGCGATTGAGAGAGAAGTAGGTTGGTTTAGAAGAAAAGTTTAAGTGTACTAGGAAGGTTCCGCTAGATTATTTACAATAAAAGGATTTTTCAAGGGTATTGCTCAATTTTGTTATACTTATTATTTTAAAGTTTATTCTGAGGGACTGATGATCTTCATATCATCATTCTGATTGCTCAATGGGTTGACCCGTGAAAAAACCCTTACAGCGTATCTTAAACAACTCTGCCAAAATTACAACAATCACCATATTGGTTCCTATAATAAAAACAATCTAATGAAAATTTAAAAACTCTAAGAGCACCTTTATAGTACAAAGGCCAATGATTATTACTTCTTTGAACAGTATTTTTTGAATGACTTACCTTACATTGGAAGTTTCATTTATACTATATTCCATAGTCCATAAACTATGACAGAAAGCTCAAAATCAACCATATAGTTCTGCTAGTATTTGACCCCTGACCATGGTAGAATTCAGTTATTGATTGTCAAGCTATTGTGAGGCAAATATGATATAGAGAAGTGGCAGGTCATAGCATATTCTCGCTTATTTAAATTAAAAAACATTTGTTCTTCCATGCATTTAGCCACTTGAAAAGAATTAAAATTTAACCCATCCAAAATCTGAGGAGAATTTAATTTAATTACATAAGAAAGTTTACTGGAACTTTGGATGAGCTAAAGGATAAGATCATTCAATCGTTTGATAATTTTAAGGTGTTTGCAAAAAGATGACCAAGACCTTGTTTTTGGCATGAATGATCATAAGGTCCAAGTTGGGGATAAGATGCTAATTTAATGAGACCCATCAAATGATTGCAATTAAGTGAGACATGGTTCCATTGAAAAGGGTAAATTATTCATGCATAAAATTACTGGTAAACTCCAAGTCTAAAGGTTAAACTTTTTACGTTTACTGCTAATTCTTCAAATGTGTGTGTTCCAAAGATTTTTTATTTAATTGAATTGGTTGACAACAGTATGAAGACTTTTTAATAGTTGAGAAATTAAAAAATATTGAGTATTGACTCCATCACTAGATATTTTTACGCTTTTTCTTCTATTCTTGTGGGAACTTCTAGACTAAGGGAACTTATCTCTTACTTAAAACGGAGCTTAAAAATAGAGCTTATTCTGTTATCAGTAGATCAGAGGTTCTAAGGGAACTTCTTTATTAGAATTTTAACGCAGGAGCTCATAGAATAGCTGAGAAACATTTGGACAAGAAACTTTTATCTTCAACTTTAACCCTAAGAGTTGGCAAACAACAAAATAGATACTTGAACCCTATTCTCTTCCACTCTAATCTTAAAAGTATACAATATAAATTGCAAAATTGTACAAATGTTCTCAAGTGAACTAAATTTACTGCTTTATTTAATAAACCCGAGGTGATATATGGGGAAAATCCTGCCCAGTACTTCTGTTGACGTTCAAATAGCTATACAACCATTGCTGATTGATAGCCCTCTGGAGATGCCCAACTTAAGGAATATTTATCTCTTCCATCTGTCAATATTTCGCCACTGACTAGGACATGACCCCTTCTGAGTTGGTTCAAAGACCGTCTTCCAATCCCATTGATCAAACTCTGTGAATTATACTTATTAAGAAAGCAATCTGCCTAGAATATGAGCCCCTTATTTATCAACAGCATGTTATGTTATCTAAAAAGTTTGATCAACAATTTGCTACCCAAAACGCTGTCTACGACTAGAATTAATATCAAACTCTTAATTGATTGGCAATAAACTCAGATTAATTTAATGTTGAGATTTTTGCCACCTTTCAAGCCTTCTATATTACTTTGGATCACTATGGGATAATTCCTTATGGCTTTTAAATTGGATATCAGTAAAACTGATTTTGGGCTAATAATTTTTGGGGGATTTTAGGTAATTGGCCAGGTTCCAATCTGTCATATCAATCCAGGTGAATGCTTCAGATCTTGTTGGGAAGAGCTGACAATGCAATGGGGGCTCTGATAGTTGATTGATGATTAACTATCAGGTGTTATTGATTAGGATCAGTCAGGCTAATCACTAATGATTGAGAATTTAATGAGCAAGTTGCGAGTGAGTGATGCTACCTGCAACTAGCAAATTCATAAAGTTGGTTCATGACCTGACATATTGGGTAACAAGTCCCATTACCTAAGCATGTTGCTCGTTAAATATGGTTGATTAGCTGGGATTAAGTAGAAACCATTAGTGAGACGTTTTCTGACTCTGTCCGTTTTAGGTTTGAGGATGTTTGATGAAGGAATCCTAACCAGATGGAGAAAACCATCAATGGCGATATGGCAAAGGGAAGTTCTATGACAAAGGCTGCCATTTCATTGTTGGTTCGTTAACTAGGGGTTTGGCGCCAAATTCCTATATAAATTCTCCTGATAAATTAAATTAATAAAGTGTCTAATCTCAAATATTTGCCTTATTCTTTCCACTTGATGTCCCTTTTGAAAAATTTGAAAAAACCAATTAATTTTTCACCGCTTCCCACAGCATCAGTTTTTCTATTTATGTACTCAGATTCACCACCTTCTGCCCCAATGTGGGGCAGTGGTGCTCCACCAAATAGTGTTTACCTCCTGGCAGGCAAACACATGTGGAATGGCTCATCCAGCCCGCCAAATGCAACTTGCTGTTTTGTCCCTCCAAGGGACTTAGTTCTGCACCTCGTGCAAGTCCACTAACCCTCCCACACCCCTAGTCCTACCATGATACAATATTTACTTTTACCTCCGCGTTGATTATTGACATCTAAATCCATTTGCTGACAAATTGATTATTGAGCTGGCAACGACCACCTTTGCACCAGAAGGATTCATCAACTTCCGCCCTTACAAGGCTATTTTGATATAAGATTCCCTACTGAAGATAACTCAGCTGCTGCGGCAGCAACGCACCTAATATATAAAAAACACCCATCACCACTACCTGTACATGACACCCCAACGATATCACACTTCTAATGAACTACGCAAACTTCCCTAACATCTTTATCTCAGACTCTCTATGAGGAGTTGATGCCAGGGCTGTCCACTTATGGCACGGACCTCATCCTCCAATTTCTAGTCCCAAGTGTTGCTGAACGCCTAGTGGCGCCTCAGGAAATGCCCCATTACCCCTCACCAGCAATTCATAGCCCAGCACATCCCACCATGCGCCTATATCCCATCAACACTAGACCATTTCTTTTGGGCTCACTTTAACAATGATCACACAGTTTTCCCCATCTTCCATGAATTGGACCATTCCAAAAAGGCATGAAAACCAATTTCAACACTACAAAAACTGCTAATCCCACCCATGAGGCCACGCCTAAAGCTTTTAAGTGGGGATTTTGGCTGCCCCCACCCCATCCAGCTGTGCGCTCAATAAAGTAGCAAAATCTAGCTACCTAAACCAAAGCCAGCCAATTTACCCCCAATTCAACAGATTGGGAGCAAATTTGGACCAATATACAGCCCAATAATATACAGCCCCAAATCCTACCCAGCCACAGGCACGTATTTCTGAATCAATTCTAATCAAAAACCTAGATCTTATTGGATGAAGTGACCAAATCTGGCGATATTGTCCCATCTCCAGTCTTCCTGTTTAATTAAGAACCTTATCTGAATTCATATGTTGATGGCTTATCCCCCTAAAATATGTCCCCAAACCCACCCCTGCTCCCTTCCTGAGCGACCATCAGCTAGCCAAGGCCACAGTGGCTTCACCCAAAATCTGCCACCTCTGAGAAGCTGTTGCACTCGCTGTTGAAGAATTTAAGGAAGATCTGTACCCCACACAGTCCCTTCAATTTCCCAGTTGTTGCAAAAGCAGAAATCAAACGCTTAGATAGAACTGCCACCACTTCTACCATGTTTGTTGCTGAACTGGCAGATTTTTCCCCAACTATGAGCATTACCAGAGCTACCATTGCACAATTAGCTCAGAAACCCAACGCCCACATCCAAGCTGAAAACCATTTTTGTTGAACTCATGTAGGCTTCGCTTCAGGCCCAAATTAGTAGTATCAGTCTCAATGAACATCTGCTTTGCCTTGACCTTCATCCAGTGGACGCATCAACCCCCTTTGCTCTTAGAATTGATCGCCTCTTCAATGTTAAACATTAAATTGAACATCGGCTTGATCCCCCCCTCCCCATCTACCATGAAGGGATAATTGGCTAAAAGATGTCCTTGTGTCAGTTGTTTTATTTTTTTCGGGTGTCTCACCACTTGTTTTGGGCTATTGGTTTGTAATTTCCAGTTTTTTTGTTTGGTTTTTCTGTTTAAAAATGTCCATCCCCTAGTTGGCATACCTCAAACAAGTAATTTCGCAGAATTCATTATTGTTTTTAGACTATTCATCTTCAGGAAATTATTGCTGTGCTTTAATTGTGGATTCTTTTGCAGGATAAAGAGTAAAGATTGAGGATCCTTAGATTAGAAGCTGATCTTAGATGGGAATTGTTGTAGACTCTTTAAGACCAGAGTAAAAGCCATAAGCTTAGGAATCTAAGAATGGATCAAGCTATATGGATAAGGGTATAAGTCCCTACTTGTGACATCAAGATTACTTTGTGGAGAAATACAGGTCAAACATTGAACCAGAATGGGTTATCTATTCAACTACGGCATATTTATCATACTAATATCAATCAACTATCAACTATTATCAGACAACGCGAATTTTGCACATACAAACCTGTGCAGTTAATCATTTAGAGGCTATCAGCCTTGAACTATCAGTAAAAACCCCTAGATTTTGACACTAATACAATTTAAATGAATGTCAATTGTCAATTAATTATTGAGCCATCTGTAATATATTGTTATGACTCTCCTCAACGGAACATCTGTTTTATAGCAGAATTAAATCCAGCCAAATTAGTTAATATCCCATTAGGAATTATAACTAACAATAGTTATCAAGTTCTGTTTAAACTCTCACATCTACCAAGGTAATTCACTCAGAGTGGAAAAGCAAAATTATTAAGATTAATTAAACTGGACCTATGTGAAATTCTGAAATCCCAACACATCAACCCTTCTTGACCATACTATCAGATAATGATAGATTATTGGAGGAAGAGGCCGCTTTGTTCCCAGTCCTGATCAGCCATCATGGTTCAAATTTGATCTCGCTGAGTAAATATGCTTTTTCTATGCTTGACGCATCTCTCCATTCTTTGTACTTAGTGTGTTTCTTCTTTGCTTTCTTCTTGCTTCCGCCTCCTTAAAGCGCGTTTCTACAGCCTCATGCCATACCAGGACTACTTTAGTTAATATAACTGATAATATTTTAGAAAGCTTATATTCCTCCAGGTTAGATTTTATAGGTCTCCATGCAATTAAAGATATTTTTTTTGGTCAGTTTATCGAATTCCTTGGTCCCTATAAACCCCATGCTGGCTTCTCCTTTTTTGATCAGAGCAGATCCCCTGACTCTTCTTTCACACGCCTATTCACAGCAGAACCAATTTCAACATGAGCTGATCCTGAAAACGTTCATGGTCTTATTTTATTATATAATTCTTCACCTTTTTAAACTGGACAATGGAAGGTGGGAACACTGCCTGATACTCAGGATTGTAGTAAAGTTTAAAAATCTAAAATTAAAATATTTTTTATTATAATTTTAATTTTAAAGGTTAATCTCTTTACTATGATTAAATCATATATAGTTTTATTTTTTGTTTTTTCTTTTTTAATGATTTTAACCTATTATCATTAGTTTCAGATTTTTTTTGAAACTTAACCAGCAATTAAATCAGATGTTTTTTTACAAACTCTTCAGCAATTATGGTTCAGTGGACCAACTTAATCCTTAAAGTTGAATTTCCCTTTTAGTAGGTTCAGAGGCTCAAAGGAACAATGCAATTACTTTTTAGATTCAATATTCTAAGTAATTATTATAGACCCAATTCACTATATGTTAAGCAACGATTTAAATTAGCATATAAACATCTATCGCCATATTGGTAATTTTTTAATGAACTAACTATAGGGCTTACAACTTATTTTTATTCCAAATCCATTTGTATTGCAATAGAGTACTATCTCCAACATGGTAGTCTTTAAGAGCTGGTCTATTTTAATAATACTTTAACACTCTAATTTTTTTCTTTGCAATTGTGTCAAATGCTAATGATTGAAATGTAATAAAGATGTTTACCAGTTGGGTTGATTATATTTCTCAGCGCTCATCCTCATAGCTGGTTCCAATGCTGGGTAAAAATTTATTGGTAGTGAGCTTTTCATAAATACCAGAGTTTTTATGTCGTTTTCCCTGTCACCAAATGATAACTAATAATGTATGAAAAGGCTGCTGAACTCAACTTAAATCCCCTTAGTGAAGGTTATCCTCACTACCAATTTTTACAGCATCAAAGCTAGAGTTCTGTTGATTCTTACTATGATCCCATTAATTTCTGATTAGTAAAAACCAGACACCAATCCTTTTTTTCCCATTGATTTAGTCAGTATTGGGATCGTGTAGGATACAAAGTTGGCTCATTATCTCTTAGTAATACTTGTGGGCATCCATGAAGATACACTACTTGGTCCAGTATGAAACTCTCATTGCTTGTAGCATCTACTAAAGGACTTTGTCTCAACCCATCTGATCAGATGATATACAATGACTATAATATATTTTCCCCCCAGTACAAACACTTAGGGGTCCCATCACATCTATTGATACTGTGTGCCAAGTGAACCCAGGGCGCTTTAGCCAGCATCCCATCACATTCTTGTGTGGCGAGTGAGTTGACATCTTATGCTTCAGGCTAGAAAATCCTCTAAGCCATTTTTGATTGATTCTAATTAAAAAACTGACGTTAATGATCCATGGTTTTTCTTAGGTCACTATGTCCCATGACTTTGTGTGCGACTGAATAAGTTATGAGCGTTCTGTCAGTTTTTAATGATAAGTACCATCTTTTATCAATTGATTTACACAGCTATACATTCTTCATGTAAATATTTTATAGCTTTCTTCAGCATGCTTTAAATCTTCTGGGATTCATCTCCAATATCCCCTTTGAGCATTCAATGGAATAGTTCATCTTCTATTGATACACAACTTGAACGGCATGTAATCTCAGTAATACTTCAGAATTTTGATGTGATGCTCCTGCTCAGTGTATAATATTGAAAGAAGATGCTTTTCAGTTCCAAGGCCAATTAAGACATTCACCCTCTGTTTCTTTAATATTATGAAACCAGCATAAAGACAAATGGACATTGATAACCCTTTAGTCTGTTTCATGAATATAAGCTCAAATTGTTTGCAGGCTTATATCACTGAAAGGCATTTGTGCTCCATTATAGAGTTTCTTTCCACTGGTCACTATCAAACTCACATACGCCTCTGGATGTTCTTCCCCATCATTGTCTACATGATTTAAAATGGCTCTGAGCACCATTAATGAGGCATCTATCTGTATAAAAAAGACCATTAATATTTGGGTATTTCAGATCAGAACTAGTATTTAGATAATTTCTTGCTCAACTAATGCTTCTTGAAACTCTTTATTCTACACAAATCCTTTTTTTAATCTTTCATTAGTGAAATAATGGATTGGAGATTCTGGAAAATTTTTAGATAAATTGACAATAGTAGTTAATTATCAAAAGACTTACTTTTACGTCCCTAACGCTCTTTGGGATTGACAAAATTTAACTGCCATGATTTCTCTGACTGTGATTGTAATTTGATAGAGTATATCACAAGGATCAAACATTCAAGCTCTTTCTTTATAATAGCGTTTCTTTGGATTTTCATCAGATTAGCTGTTACTATGAGTTTTAAAAAACCTGTTAAAGCTCTTACAGGTGATTAGTAAATGTCCTACTGTTTACATTAATGCAATTTAATTGCTTTAAAATGCAATAAAGCTTTTGGTCACTCAAGATAGAGTTCATCACTGTCTGGAAAGTTGCCGGCGCATTACATAATATCTAGGGCATTCTCATCTGCTGGTATAATCATTGTGCAGTAAATATTGCTCACTTCTTTTTATTTTTTGGCAAGTCTATATAACAATACCCCAAGATCAAATTCATTGCCAAAAAGAACTTGGCTTTCCCTAGGCGACAGAGTGCATTGTCTATCCTTAGTAGTGGATATTTATCCTTCTTATTAATTTTTAACTAATTGTTGGTAATTAATCACCACTTGATTTGATCCATCCTTTTTCTTCACAATAAGGATTGGACTTGCCCAAGGAATTTTTGAAGGTAGAAGTAGGCCATTATCAAAAATTTAATGTTTTTCATACTGACTACTGCTTTGTCAGCCTTAGATTTGCGGACAGGTCAATTTGTATCAATAGATATTGCCCATTGTCAACCTTATGGATCACATTTTAGCGTTTTAAGGCCATGATCATCCTAGGTATATATCACCTAATATTTCTTAAAAAAATTGTAGCACTTCCTCCTGCTGATGTTCTGATAACACAACCAGTTGCTCTTAATCAACTAGTGCATTAATGCTTTCAGCAGCATCCACTGGTAATCTCATCTCTGCTAGTGTTCCAAAAAGTATGGAACTCTATAATTTCTGCCACTGGGATACAATGAAAAATGTGATAACTTGTGGGTTTCCATTTTTATTGGTTATAAGCTCATATTAGTCAGTATACTCAGATTTCATTGTGCCTTGGAATTAAAATCCATTAAATCTACCTAGGGCTCTAATCTCAATTTATATTAAGGGGAAACAACTTCTACATATAGTTTCAGTATACTAGCGTTAACCCTGTATCAATTATTTTTTTAATAAAGGAATGGTTTTTGTGATTTTACCCTCAATGGAATTCACAGCCTTTATGAATATGTTTTAACATTTCACTGTTTTTCTTCCACATATCTGTATTGTAAGGAAAATATGCTTTCATTATAAACTAGATTTACTAAATCATTTTTTATATCAACGGAGTTTATCCTTTCTGCTGATATACCAAGGGCAGGGTTTTCCCTAAAGTTGGTAATATAGTCCTCAAATTACATTTGACACCATAAATCTCTGTTTTACTGTCCCAATGAGAATGTCATAATTTCGATTGCCAATACTACTGCTTGAACTGATACCACCAGTAATCTGAGCTAAAGTGGCAGTGCAATATATGCTACAAGAAGTTGTAGTATTCCTTTTGGTTGTTTCACATTCTTTTGGGTGTTCTAAAACAAGTGAAATCCTCATTTAATTCACATACTTGTCAAAATAATGGGCACTCCGCTGTCAAGCATTACCCATACTCTTATCTAATTGACTATATGTCTGCATATGTGCCTCAGAGTATTTTAGTAGAGTCTTTACTTAGTGAATCTCGGCATTATTTTCCAAATCTAGATAATGATAAATACTTAAAAAATTGGGAAAAGATTCCTTGACTACAATAATAGTGAGAAAAAAGTTAAATTGTCAGCCTTGTCTTAAGTTGTTTTTTGGCGCTCTCAGAAGTTATGTCCATTTCTAAAACTGATGAGTGTATGAATGAGCAACTTCTATCATGATTTTGGGGTCTATCCCCTCACTTTTGCGTGTGATTGCATTCACGTCCAAATTAACCACCTGGTAGAATGTGTCAGGTGTATCTTCATCACAAATAAATCTGCTCTATCCAGGTCTTCTTTAGTTATATCGGAGAGAACATGATTGATTGCAGTGCTAGATTGCTCCTCCTAAATACTGCAGGCCCTTTCCCCAAATCCTGGCAAGATACCATTCGTTTAGCCTGCACTAGTGTAACTTGCTCTTTAGGATACCTATATCAACATTTAGTGACTACATACCCAAGTTACCTACATCAATGATAGTTGGTTTAATTTTTTATCTTCTCTTTTTGGTCTTTAAGCATTTTTCCCATTATAACTCAATTCTATTATTCTTTATCAGGTTCAGATAATTTCAATGGTAGTCTAATAATTGGCGAAAAAGCTTTGAAGGTTTGCTAAAGTTCTTCAAAAAGTTGTCCTAGAATTTTCTGATAAAAAACATCTGCAAGGTGTAAGTTTGGTATACGAGTTCTAAAACCATAGTGCAATGCAAATTTCTGAAGAGCTAAAGTACCGTTTTCATTGCTATAAATGCATCAATTTTTAATAGAACTTTAGCACCAGCTAGGATTTGTGCTTGTTGGTAAAAAAGCAGATGGCTAAAGCAGCTATGGTTCCGTCCTTTGTTAAAAAATTCACATAACCTCCTGTTTATAGTTAACAATCCATTCATTGACTACTGTTGAGATTTTAGTATGCCTACATTGCCCTACTTAATCAATTAAAATACATCTGCTTGTCCATTAGGGATACATCCCACTAAAGAGATGTGAAATTATCATTAATATACAATGAATAAAAATTTGGAAAGTTAACCAGATTAAAGTATCTAATTATTCTCCAGGTTTGATCCACTGGATAACTAATGTTTTGTCAAGATGATCCTGACAATAAACAAGTGATTAGGTTGTCAATTGTAGTATTTATAATCTAATTAAATTGTAGTAGTCAATCAGGTTTTGTCTCTTATCAACTAAAGGAATTATGAGTTACAGGCGAGTGGTGCTTCCCATGATAAGCAACTTGTGAATTCTCTTTAGGGATTGCACCTTTTTTGGTTTTAAGTCCCATTACAAAAGAGGTTTGTTAACCTAATAAGGGTGACACACTGGGTTGAGCAAAGGCGTTGGGACACGTTTTTTGCTACAAACCTGAAGAGGTTGCATTGATAGTCAGCAGAAGAATTTGACTAAACCAATGAGGAAGATCATTGTTTGTAGTACCCTAGAGTTTAAATTCATCACCTCAACTGCCGCTTTCAATTGGGGTGCCAATAGAAGAGTTGGTTACCGAATTCCTTTAAATTCCTTTGCAAAAAGCTAGTAAAAGCAGATAAGAAAATTTTATAATTTTAATAATTTAGTCTGTTATATTTTATTCTTGAGACTGGAGTTTAGAAGTATAAGAGATCTTTTGTCTATTTTACTGTTATCTCCACGGACTCTGCGTGATGAGAAAGAATAAGAACTACTGAACCTAAACCTAGGTTAAGTTCAACAAAAGAGGGAAGAAGTCCCTATCATTATTCCATAAGAACTCGAGATTAGGACAACCATCAGTTTAGCGATGGACCTAATAATTATGATGATGATCAAAATTATAATTAAGTAAAAAATCTTTATAATAATACTGCCCTAAAAAATTAAATATCAACAATTCATACAACGCACATACAAAAACCTATGAAGTTGATTAAGGGAGCTAAAGCGAGCAACAATTCTGAAAGTGTATAGAGCTCCCAATTTTAGATATATGGTGCTCAATACAGGAGGTAGTTGAGTTTTAAGTTAAATAAGAAGACCATATCAATCATGTCTTTCAAAAACGAACTATGAAATCTTTGGGGTAGAATTAGAGTCATTAATAAAAAGTGCTCAACTTGGGGTCACAAGCCAATTTCACTACTTTGGAGGAATGGGTGACAAAAGCCAAGCGAAATTTCAAGCAACTTGTAAAAATAATAATTGCCTCTATGGAAAGGTCTCCTTCTTGATGAAAAAGGAGGGTGTATTACTTAAAGATTTATTATCACAGAAGTCATAGCTAGAAGCAGATCAAGAATGCTTATTCTTGTTTAACTAAGATATGGAGCTCCTGTTGAAGTACATAGATGAACTGATGAAGCACAAATGTGATTGCGCTCAATGGTTGCGGATGAAGCTGACAACATTATGCATGAGACTTCAATTGAGAAGGTTTAACCGCTAGGATTTATGCCTGTTCATTCGGAGTAATTTTAGAAATGAAACCTGAAGTTACTCCTATGGTTATTTGAGTTGTTAGGCAGAAATTTCCCTGCCAGTGTGTTTAAAATATTAATTTTATTCTGGGAAGACCAATCAGGAGATGGACAATTCTGATATGTAAACGAAAATAAGTATAATAAGCAAGAGTCACCCCAGAGAAGCTAACGCTTTCTACTGTTGCCAGCGGGAATGCCAAGCAAAGGAAGGGGTAATGTGAGTAGAGGACTGCGTACTATTGAGCACATATAAAGGAAGGGGTCTGAAGTGATGAACCAAACTGGAAACAAGGATGCGACCAACTTTTATTGATGGGATGGTAGGTACCCAAACAACCATGCTTGAAAGTGGTTCATGAGGTACAACTAGAATCGGCGTACAGCTTCCTGGAGGGTGGGAGTAGTGTATGAGATGGCTTCCAAGACAACCGTGTGGATAGCCCACATTGCAATTGCAACAACTAAGGCTCATAGGGAAGAACAAATTGGAGAATTCAAGGACAAGGCAAAACAGTTCATTTGATAGGCTGAAGGGCTGTGTTTGATCCTAGCAAAAGAGACGTTGAACCTCACGCTAAATCGCTCTTGATGGAGGGCACTATTCCAGGCGGTGTACCAAAGTCCCATATTGGTCACACACAACACATGAGGAGTGTGATACATTGGAGCGCTTGGCAGTATGGTATACCCATCTCAAGCAGCACCACACATGGGCACAAACATGCGGCTGCAGAAGAGGGTGATGGGCGTACTTCTAGATGGCTTTTTGGGTTTTTAGGACTTAGTGACTGTCTAACATGTCCAAATATTCCACCCTGGCCATGATAGGGGACCTCCGTGGTAACAAACTATTTAGAGCATCTCGGTCTAATATTTCCTGTGTGAAGCGAGGAGTATGGCGACCTCTCTGGGCGATGTGACTACTGATGCAAGCTCTCCATTCAGCGCTCTGCATGGAGAGGAGAATTCGTTTGAAGTTGCGCGACATCCCATGTGGGCCTGCAGCAGAGAGATGTGAGCAAGTTATTTTAACAAAGAATGGGGGTGGGTAGGATTGTTGAGGCCAAGGACTTAGGAGAAATTGGAGCGATCCGCACATGACCAGTGTTGGGCTGGGAGCGTAGGGTTGGTGACTGCAGCAATCTAGGTGTCAAGTATTTTGGCAGCATGGGCCTCGAAGTTGAGCAGGCTATACCATCACTATGGCGAGGGCCAAACAAGACATCCAGACTCACTGGATTTGGGCGGCCTAACCACAGCCACCCTTGCATTAGGACATATAACGAGGTGAAGAAAGACTGGGAAAAGGCGATAGCATGAGCCACAAACCAAACTTTAGATAGGAGCATAGAGTTGGCAAGCATAACTCTGCCTATGAGGGAAGTTTTTGGGCCCCTGAGGGATGCGATGCGTTTTGTGACATTGCCCAGTATATGATGCTCCACCACCAATGAGGCATACCATCCCACCTCCAGCCACACTCTCAAATGGCGAACTGGACCAGCAGTGGGTCTCAGCATGAAAGGGAGAACAAGCGGGGCAGTTTGGGGCGGGCGGGGCAAGTGAACTCATGAGCTAGATGATGAAGCAGGGAGTAAATGAGTTGCTGTTGACCAGCGGGCTTGTAACAGCCTAAGGAGAATGATTATGGTTTTAGAGGCGTTATTTCAGCGTTACTTACACTGGAGAAAATCTGGATAGTATCCTAAGTGTGTTTGAATCTTGGTTATTAGATACCCAAATCACACAATCATTAGCAAACGCCAACATCATGACTGGTGCTTTGCCTTGCGCATGGGCATCAGTAAGGCGGGCATTCACATTGCGCAAAAGTGGGTCAAGACTGACATTATAAGAGTGGGATCAAAGGGTCCCTTTGGCGGAGGTCTCTTTATGGGTGAACTACATCAGTGAGGAAGCCAGGGCCATGAATAGCCATTGTGGTGGATTTCGTAAGTAACATCACCCAATTAATGAACTGATTGGGGAGGTGGATCTTGTGGAGCAGGCTTAGAGGTAATCCTAGTTGATTCTAGCATATGCCTTCTACTGATCTAAAAAAACAAGTGCTCCAGTAGCCGTGGTTTGGCAAACGTTGGCTACAGTATGAATGTTGTCCCATATAGACCGCTTGGGAATGAAACCAAATTGCTCAGAGGAAATGTGATCAGAGGCAACTTCCCTTAGGCAATTGGCCATAGTTTTAGTAAACAATTTAGTATCCATGTTAGTAAGTGATATGGGGCGGCAGTTGGCCAAGTCCAGCCTATCCCCTTTCTCTTTTTTTAGTACTATATCAGCCTATCCCCTTTCTTATATAGCGTTATTGTTAAATTCTCCTAACCCCCCAGGAAGGAGGCGCGCTACCAGAAAACACTAATTTATTGAGGCAAGTAGCAAAGAGGAGAAATAATTAAACTTATTCCTTTCAGAACTCATATGGAATTACGTCTGGACCTGAGAATTTCCGGTATAGTGCACCACGAATGGCATACTAGAGTTTATTATGAGAAAATAAATTCAAAAACTCTGGATAACGGGAAACAGTGCAGATATGTGCACCTCAAAAAAGATCAGCAACCCTAGCCAGTTTAATTAGATTGGAGTGGTACAATTATGAGTAATATTTTTAAGCCTTGATTGTCACCTTGGCCAGAGTTTCTGCAATAGAGCAACCAGGACGCCTCACCAGTGTGGAGGCCAAGCTCTGTTGCAGTATGAAGAATTTTTGGAAAAAGTTGGCAGAGCATGTGTCTCCAGCCGTTATATTTTTTGCTTTGTACTGTACACAAATGTGAAATTTGTGTTGCCTAGCCAGTGCATTGAGGCGCGCGGACACCTCTGCCCACTTGCGACCCCAAGCCAGGCTGTAAACTGCAGCAAGGGCATTAGATTCCAGGTGTTCCACATCTGTAAGCATGCGCAAAATGACCGCCAAAACAGCCTGAGAGCAATGTAATGAGTTGTGGGATGCCTGAGGGATGGTGTTCGCTTAAAATTTGACCAAGTTGAATTTGGGTCTCCACAGAAGGGTGTGGTAAACTCTGGTGCTAAGGTTTTGGTGTCCACCCATGAGGAAAACCTGGGCGACGTGATCTTGGCTGGGCGGAGTTTGCACCACTTTAGTGCCTGTGCTGCTAGGTGCAACAAAGAGAAGGAAATCAACACCAACCTGTGGGCGGATAAATTGAGTTTTGTCATCATAAAGTGTGCAAACTGAGACCAAAATTTCAATGGGGAAAGAGTAAGGTCAATGTGGGACATCAACCTCAGCTGACCGTTGTGCACATGGGGACGATACATGTTGGGGAGCAGCAATGCATGTTTAGGTAGGGTATCAAACAGCCCCAAAGTTGACTTAAGTTTGCGAATTTCTACAAGCCCCTGCAGGGGGGAGGCGCGAAAGCCAGCGGTCAGTGTGTGGATTAGACCAGCAGTTCATATTGCCCACCTCAACCGATTCAGGTGGAATTAGGAGGGAAGTAACAGCTGAGAAAATCCCTTAAGATTTCGTGCACAGGTCAGGGTTAAACATTAATGACAGTGTGATATTAATTGTCCCACGAAAAGGACACAAGTACACGGTTTTTGAGGTATGAATTTGGAGAAATAATTTTAAAATAATGGGTCAATTGTATAAGCACCCCACAGTGCGGCGACCAAAAGGAAAGAGAAGGGAGAATATGGTTTTCCCATGTGTCCTCAGCACCATATGGATTATGGTTTTCCTGAATAGCAAGGATGTCCACAGATAAATTATTTTTAAAAACTCATTTTCATAGCCTGGGATGGCGAGGCCTTAAATCCAGCAATATTCAACATCCCTATTGTGAAGGCTCCCCCATCACACCTTAGGTTCGAGGGGAAAGGTACCCTTGGCCTCCCTTAGCTGATTTCTCAAAGGTGAGGGTTCATGACCTCATCACTGGACCTTTGTATGATGACTTAAGGGTTGACCTTACTCTGGATGTAGGTGTGGTTTTGTTGTTATTTTTTTCAGCTTTGTTTTTAGACTTTGTATTGCTGTGTTCCTGCGATGCATCATTGCAGGTTGGCAAAAAATCAGTAGGGAAATTGATGGGCGAATCAGTTATAATTGAGGCTTGGTAACATTAGTTGGGCATACCTTACTCACTCATTGGGTCATCAGGCTGTTTGGCACATTCTGATAGTTGGACAGATTTATTAGCCGCTTCTGAAGCAAATGACCCAATGTCATCCTGGAGATGGTCACGCAGGATCACAGACGCAGTTGTGACTGCCGCCTTGGCTGCTTCCCTGTGGACCTGCTTGGACTTCTTATGATCCTGCGTGACACAGGTTTGACCTGAATGTAGCAACCCTGCAAACCACATGGGAAGGTGACGTCAGGGTCTATGGCCAGTTCATAAAAGTATCTGCATGGCTCATTGCTTCTGGTATGATTACAGTTTGTGCAATGCACTCCTTGGCAGGGCAGTTGTGGGTTTTATGACTAAAAGCTTGACAAAAGGCGCAGATAGGGGGCGCGCTATCCATGGTGACACCAAATGGGCGGATTTTTGCCTGCTAACTAATACAAAAGTGTTGTGGGGACTTGTGTCAAATCTTTCACAACCACTGCGGAAAGGGTGAGTACAGCAATCGACTTTCCCATGCACAGGTTCAGCATGAGTGTAAAGTGCTGCATCTTTAAGGATTGGATTCCCCATATGCTTTAAGCCCAGACACTATGTGATGCTCCAGCATGGTGTGCTTAATAGAAGTGGGGAGAAAGTTGAACGTAACAAAAATTTGATTTGATTTAATCCAATTAGTGCACTTTGTCTTACCATCCATTGACCATCTGGGAAGTCCACCACTACACGCACTTGTGCATCTTCATCTGGCGCTTGTTTATTTTTAAACCCAAGATCCAACCAACCTTGGGGCATGGAGTGCGGTGTGACATACACTACATTCAGGAAATGGGTTTGTAATCTCCATCAAACTTTTCCTACAGTGTCATTTGTTGGATAACAAGTAATAAAAGAACCCAGTGCTCCACTGACGACAGGGACTGGGAATTTTAAGTATTGACGAACTGGTTACATTTTATTTGCCAGGCCAAAATCTCTAGTGTTATACTAACTGTCGGTTTAATATTTTTATCAAGATCACCAGTGTCATTGAGGCGTTTACAAAATTTTTATTATGCAGGGCCTTCACCTGTACCCTTTACTTTTCTCGCCCAACTGCCACCCAACATTAAGTGCAAACAAATCTCCTCGATGAGATTATAGAACTTACCTAGTCTTGAATATGTTGCAAAAGTGTTTGCAACAAGAGAAAAAAGTTTATAATCCCCTTCCAGTGGAGCCACAGATAAAAATAGAAGAACCCCAAAATTTCCCTCATTTCATCAGGACAAAGCTCCTGCATCATCCCAACTATTTAAAATGATGATGTTCAGATTTAGTGACTAACAAAAGGCATTGACAACATGAACTGCCTGAAACTAATTGCCAGAATCTGTTGTTACCATATCTGAACGAGGACAATTAGACTTATAATGAGGATAAGAAAGTCTTTACAATAGAGTAAGAAACCCTACACTCTTGTCTAATTGCAAGCTGGATTTTATGGGCTTTCAATTCTGAAAGGACGAGGCTCTAGATGCTTTCGCCTACTGATTTACCAGGAATCACAAAACCTGGCTGGTGCAAAAAAGCTTTCAGACTCAAAGCATAATCCATTATACAAGTGTTTAATCTGCACAATTGAGATATTCATCATACATTTAATCAAGCGCTAGTGACAAAGTTGTCCACATCCCAGATGGTGGCTCATCTTAAGATGTTAAGAGCCACTTTTAAAGCCCTTAGTTGAAATTTCAAAGGATTTTCTGGTGAAAACCAAAATACAGTAAAATCACTGAGTTTATTAAAAAGCAACAGAATTGAGATTTGGCAGGGAAGAAACCCAATGAATCAAATTGATAGATAAATCAAAAATATTATTGGAAAAGTGCCAGGATAGATACCATACCCTTTTATTTTAGGGGAAGAAGCTGAATAGAAGTATGAATCTTTTGATGCCTCAAGAAGAGGTTGAAGATGATCTTGATTCAGGAAAAGGTTTGCAGTCTATATGTGGAACAATCTAGCAATAGAAGAAAATCTGTTCCAATGTACATCTGCATATAATGAATAAGCAGCTACATGGCCAGCTCTGGTTGCAACTGGGTACCGCTGGGATTAGATCTGAGGTGCTAAATGAGGTCATAATGGATGTGATCAATCAAGAGATTTTGGATGGAATCGCTCATCATAAATCAGTCAACTAAAGTAAGATGCAAGAAATGCCATGGACGAAGTGTTAAAAACAATTGGGGCTTCGCTGCTCATTCACAAATATCACTCCTAAATTTATTAACTGCACATGTTCAGTTTTGTACAATACTCGCGTTTTCTGTTGATATTTATACAATTGATAATAGTTAAAGACTACTATCTATAATTGATTAAATCACTAGTGTTTGGTCCAACGCTTGACCAGTATTCCTCCTTGTGATATTTTAGATGTCCTCAGTAGGGATTTGTTCTCTTATCTTTTTAACTTGATCCATACTCAGATCCTTGTTTATGACCTTTCCTCTAATGACACGAAGTTGGCAGCTATTCCTGTCTCTGCTCATTTTTCTTCTCAGGATCATCAATCCTTACTCTTTAACCTATTAAAGAGTCTCCAATTAAAGAACAAAGCAAAAATTTCCTGAAGATTAATAGACTATATTATAATGATTACTGCTAAAAGTCTTTCTTTATATAACTTTGGTTTTTTATTAAGTAAATTCTCAGGAGAATTTATAGAGGGAATTTGGTGCTCAACCACTGGTTGGTGCCTCAACGATAAAATGACAGCCATTGCCATTAAATCTTTCCTTTTGTTGCTTCATCAGCAATGGTCTTCCACATCTCTGGTTAGGATTCCTTTGATGAACATCCTTGAGACCTAAAATTAAAAAAGTCAAAACGTGTTCTGAACGTTTTCTACTTGATCCCAGAAAACCACACCATATTTGGTTGCGACTTGATTAGGTAATGCGACTTGTTACCCATTAAGGCAGATCATAAACAACTGATTGATTTGCTAGCTTCAGGTGGCATCAATCGCCTCACAACTTGCTCCTTAAATTCCAAATAGTTTGGTGATGAAATCCAAATGATCCTAATTGGTATACCTGATAGTTAATCAATGATTAACTATCAGTCGCCCCATTTCATCAGCAACCATGCCTTACAAGATCTTAAGAATTCACTAGGATTGACCCTCAACAGATCTGAACCAGGAGAATTACTTAAAATCTCCCAAACAATGTTAGCCTGAAATTGGTCAACCAATATCCAATTTACTTGATATAGGGATTTATCCCCTAGTGACCCATGGTAATCTAGACGTCTGGGAAGGTGGACAATAATCCCAACACAGCCCCAGCTTACCTAGATTTCCAGCAAGAATAGGATTGGGACAGAAGAATACTGCTTCAGACACCAGGTCATATACCTCTTGGGTTCAAGCAGAGTATGGTCAATTAGTAATCAACGCTGCTGAGGAAGACCTTTGGCATGTGGCTCCCTTCCTCTTCCTCCTCAATACTGACTACTTAGAGCGCAGTCCTTATGACAATCTGTTGTGCTAGGATGATTGATTGACTCATGACCATTTTAATCATGGGATCCGGTTTCCCCCTCCATCAGGGCATATGACCCACTGTCATATTCAGGATTCTTGGTCCGGCGGCCTCAATTTCTTAGTTTTCATCCTCGTTCTTGGCAGAAGAATCTTGCTGTCAATGTTTTTTGTGGAAAAATTATTAATGCTTATTTATATTCATTCTTCTTATTTTTTCATAATAACTTCTTGACTCATATCATTCTTAATTTTTCTCTGGAGAGCTTATCTCATTAATTTTAAGATAAATTTCTTCCAAATTAGATTTAGATTGATTTCAGAGTGCATAATGTTAACTATCATAAAAGTCTGAAATCCTGCCTCTCATCCAGCTCATATATTGAATTTATTTCTTGGTATCAATAACTTCTTGATAGCATGTCCAATAAAGACCTTTAGCTCTTCCAACTGATGAGTCAATCTGCGCGCTGGAACTCTTCTATGGTCCTCCCAGTACTCATACTCCTAATAAAATACCATGGTTTGTCCTTTTATGGATTTACTAGAAATGGTATCCAACTCAATGAAACCAGGTTAGCAATTGTTTCAAATGACTTGTGACCAACCCTTTCGCCATCATTAATTCCCACGTTAGACTTAAAATTCTCCTAGATTCAGCTCAATTTGCTAATACTCCTAGAATTATTATTGATCCTCCAGAAGCAATGCCCTCAACTCTTAATTGGTTGTTCCCTGCTGGATCAGAATTGTTTCTGGAGTTCCTTTTCCAACTCAGCCAGTAATACCAACCAGCTGTTCTGTCAACTGAACTAATATCTGAAACCGTGTTCATTCTGAACCCCCCTATGCAGAACTGAGGACCTGAGTAACCAATGCTTTATCCATAGCTCTGAACCCCTCCAATCTCAAAACATCTTAGTTCAAGATGTTGCAGCCTATGCTTTTCGATTTGCTGGACAAGTTCTTTGAAGTTGGGCCACAAAGCTTCCAGCCACTCCCACTTCCTTCGCTCATTCTGCTTTCACTTCATGGAAGAACGTAGTCACCAGCTTCAGGATGTCATTTTCTCCCTTCACTACTATCTCATTTCTGGTGCAGCCATCAGTATCTTCCACTTATGGCTTTGATCAGTAGCCTGATTTGGCAACCCCCCTATTATCCCTTGCATGATGCTGACCAATATGTCCAATGTTCTTAACAAAGCCTGTCATCAAGTGTTCAAGACCAATCTTCATTCTCTGATGCCATATCAGGATTACTTGAGGTTATTCTTCAACTGCCTCTTGTTCTGTTTCATCCCAACCCAACCCAGTGTATCATGTTTGGCAAGTACCAATTTTCATCTCTCTTCCCCTAGTTGCTTTCTCACAGGGATCAACATCTGCTAAGAAAAAGTGGCTTCTAGTAGTTCTATCCTTTGCTAGCATCTGATCTCACGTAGATTATGATGGTTTGTTTGCTCCTACAGTGATCCATCATCCCTCCTCCAAGAGGTGACATAGGCGGAATCATCTCCAAGTTGAGGATATTCAATAAAAAAATATATCTTTTTATCTGTGCTTCTTTTATAATTTTTTATTATATTTTTTCAATCTTTATACCTTTCTTCTTTTTTATATGGGATTTAACTTTCACTCAGTTCAGAGGTCCATTTTTTATTTTTCCCCCAAACTGGTTCCTAGGTACCCTTTAGACTTACCAATTTTCTATGTTCAAGAGTTTTAAAGACTTAAACACTTAATTTGGTTCAGAAGTCATTTTTTGTTCTTACCAAATCATCATGGCATAACCATATTAATGGTTCAGCTGTCCTTTGGGAACAATTTTCATTATTTATCATCGATATACTGCTTAAAATACTTAGCATGGAATTTATTTACTATTCTTCCATAAAAGAGGTTCTTGATGAAATAAGCTTCTGTCGCCATCTTGGTAATAATATCAAATGGACCTGACAACAACATCTAGTTTGTTTCATCTTCTAAAACCATGCATATCGCAATAGGAAAATTCTTTGCCTATTTGGTTCTCTGTTAAAGCCAGTCAATTAATTTCATTCTTCCTTTTTGCTCTAATCCTTTTTGAGGTCGTATCAAATGCTTGCAATTGCATTTCAATCAGGATATTTGACAATTGGGTCAGGTACAGCTTGGCACTAATCCCCAATGTTTGTTCCACTACCAAACATAAAATTGGTGGCAACGCGTCCTTCTTCTATATATAGCAACTTAAATTGGTGTTTTTCCATCACCATATGATGACTTATGTTGTATGAGAATGTCACCAAATTAAATTACATTCACCATGCAGAAGTTGTCCCTGTGACCTGCTTCCTCAGCGTCATGGCCAGCGTTCCAATGACTCGTTATACCAGTCCATTTGTCTCCAGCTGGTAAGATATAGACATAGATCCTCTGATCCCCATTATTTTATTCAATCTCAGTATTACATCAGAAAAGAAATTTGTTCCATTATCGCTCAACAAGACCTGCAGGCTTCCATGTCAATATACTATTTGATCTAGGATAAACTGTGCAGTGCTTGAAGAGTCTACTTTTGCCAGGGCCTTTGTCTCTACCAATCTCAGAAGATGATTTATTGCAACTATGATGTATTAGACTCCCCCCATTATTAATGGTTAATGATATTATCACGTCAATGGACACCTTATGCCAAGAAAATCCAGGGCAGACCAGTCAGTATCCAGTTGGGTTCTTATGAAAACATGCAACTAGCACTCCACACAACAAACCAAATAATCTGCTACATCATAGTTGATGGACTTCCAGTAATAATACTGGCAAATAAGATTGGCTGTATCCTCAGGCCTCCATGCCCTACAACCTTATGAGCAGCTTGAATGATAGCCACTCATTCCAACAACTTTAGAAATAGTAATCATTTCCCATTGATCATATAAAAAACTTGTCCATCCATTGTCTTGGTGTTTTCCAATTGCTTTCCAAAGCGCACCTTGTATTCCTTGAAGCTCTTTCCCAATTTCTCCTTTGACCATTCTCTGGAATATCTCATCCACATGTTTGTATACCCCCTGGACCATTGGTAACCTTGATAAACAGTCCGCATTCTCATGAGAAGCTCCATCTTGGTAACTATTTCATAATTGTAAGCCTATAGCTTTAATGCCCATTGGACATATATCCTTTGGTTCTATTAAGATGTGTAGCCAATGCAACGAGGAGTAGTCCATCTCCACTTTGAAGTGCATTCCATGATTATACACCCAGAATTTTTTACAGGTTTAAATTACACAAGGCATTCTTGCTCAGTCATGGTGTAATTCCTCTCAGATTCTGAGAGTGTCCAGCTCACATATTCTACTGGGTTTTCATCCCTGATTTCATCCACTTGGCTCAGAATAGTGCCAATTGCCATTAATGAAGAATCAGTTCGTATTATAAATTCTTGATCAAAAATTGGATATTTCAAAATTGGAGGATCTTAAAATACTGGATTAATTCATTGAAAGAACTTTATGCTTCTTCACTCAATACGAATACTTTTTTATTTTTAAGTAAATGGAATGGGAACTCAGAGATTCCTGCAAAATCCCCAATGAATCTTTGAAATTATACAACCATTCCATAAGCACTTGGATATCTTGAACTCTCTTTGGTGTGGGATCTGTGAATGGAGGCCACAAAAAATTTCTCAGAGTGAGAAACTTACTTTTTAGTAAAAGTATAAAATATTAACTTTTTATAATTTTTATGTTTTTTATTATAATAAGAATGGCAAAACCAAGAAAGGCCCCCTTATCAATACTAGCCTTTCCTATTTAAACTAGTTCAATTTTTGAAACCATTGATATTCAAGGTAGTAGAATGCAAAGCTCAGTTGTCTAAATTAGGGAATATAGGCTTTTGGCTTATCAGATTGAGGATAAAATTTTTTTAAGTAATACTGACCCATGCAGTAATGATTGGATGAATTGTATCCAATCACCAGCGAGTAAAATCTTTTCACCTCGGCAGTGGTCAGACTTGACTGGTAATGATTGGGTAACTCAGCGATGGTCAGACTCAGATAGTAATGATTGGCTAATTGTTATCCTATCATCTTCAAGTAAAATCTTTTCACCTCAGCGGTGGTTAGACTCGGATTGTAATGATTGGTTAACTTGCACCCAATCATTAACGGGTAAAATCTTCTTACTTTGGAGGTTCCGATCCATGAAATATTGTACTCCTTGTATTTGACTGAGGAGTTGGAGTATTTCTATTATTAATATTTACCGTTTTAAGCTGATTTTTATGATAAATCATATTTTTCTGGTTGTCAAGACTCCACTGAGAATCCACTAGGGTCTTTTCACGGTGGGTACTCATATCACTGAAATCCCCATTATTCTTTGATGATTGGGCAGGAGATGGCCCAATCATAATAGCAGATTTGGGAGCCCTAATACCTTCAACATTCTTTTTCTTAAGTCGAGAAAGAGAATGTCTGACATTTGGTACAGCCATTCGTTCTATGACCTCAATTTTCTGAGTATGTGGCTGCAGTCCACTAGAGTCAATTACATTTCCCAGATATTCCAACTCTTTCTTAAAGAAGTGGCATTTCCTCATATTGATCTTCAGGTTAGCTGCTGATAGTCGCTTGAAAACTTCCTCCAAGTTGTGTAAATGGTCAGTAAATGTCCTACTGAACACATTTATATCATTTAAGTACACCAAAACGCATGACAACTCCAGGTCATTTAAAATAACATCCAAGGCCCTCTGGAACGTTACAGGAGCATTAAATAAATCTTGAAGCATCCTTATCAGTTGATACAGCCCTTGCGCGGTGATAATTGCGCATTTTTCTTAGTCTATCATTGGCAAATCGATCTACTAATATCCAGATAAAATCCATTATTGAAAAATCCCTTACTTCTCACAATTGATCTAGTGAATTGTAAATTCTTTGTAATGGGTATGAAACCTTCTTTATAATCCTATTTCTTCCAATAATCAAACACCACCTTATTAGAGCTGTCCTTCTTCTTCATGATAAGGTTTGGGCACGCCCAGGGACATGATACAGAACTAGAAGCCCATGCTTACTTGTTTACTGATTCCTTCCTCCACTACAGCTTTAGCTGTCTCCTACCATCAAATTGATCTCATTTTTTTGGCGAATTTTCTTGGTGTCAACTTTGTGAATCACATTTCTCGCACATCTTAAAATTGTGGTCGTTCTGGGGAGAATACTTCCCATTACTTGTCAAATAGTTCAAGCACAATCTCCTGCTGTCTGTCTGTCAGATAAGCGAGTTGCTCTCAAATGATTATTAAATTGATACTTTTGGTCACCCCTGAAAGTAATCCCATTTCATTATGGGTCCCAAAATCGTGTAATTTTCTCAATTCAGCATTCAGGATTAGATGAACAAATGCAATGATCTGATTTTACTCAATCTTCATTGGTTTTAGCCAAATTCACCAGGAGAACTCGAATTTCTCCACGACCCCAGCCTAATTACAGGAGCCACCTAAGGCTCTACTCTGGACTTATTCCAGGGTTTCCACCTTCACCATATAGCACTCAGGTACCTCCAATGTAAACCCTGCGTTAACTATTATCTGCAGTCCCATTATTAAGTCCCTAAACTCTTAATCCTTTTATGAAATTCCACGTTTTCCAGGATTTCCGTCAGCATTTCTTGTCATTTTCAGTAAACTAATTGGTGTCAAATCGGAACAATGCCATCATTGTAGATCATATTGATAAAGTTTTTCCTAGTCAGTGGAGCTTCCCCATCTTTCTAAAAACCAAATGTAACGTCTGACCCAATATGGTCAACATATTATCATAGAAATTAATTTTCTTTTTAAATTTTTTTAGAAACTCCATCCTTATCAGAATATCATAATTTTGGTGGACCAAAACTATTTCTGGGGCGGATACCACAAAGGATCCAGATTGAAGTGGTAGAGCACTATATGCTCCACAAGAGATGTTCGTTTTGGCCCATCTGTCTCATATTCTTTCTTGTGTTCTAAATCAGGCGAGATACTCATCTTTTTCTCCATCTTGGTTGAGATAATATTATTGGGCGCTCCACTGTCAACAATCACCCATACCAATACTCTGCTAAACAGTATATATATGTAACTCAGAGTATTGTAAAATCGTATTTATTGAGTGTATATTAGCATTGTTTGCCAAAATGAGGGTGTGAATTATCTGTGCTGATATATCAAGAAACTTTATCTTGATCTTGCTAAGGGGGATAGACAGGTTTGCCTCACTTAATTTAAATCAGTCAACTCTTCCAGATTCTCTGCAGCTTGAATCTTGTCCGCCAGTTTATTTTTATACAGATGAGCATCTTCATAAAATATTTGGGGTCTATCCCCTTCACTCTGGATCTGGTTACTGCATTCACATATAAATTGACTACTTGATATAGTTGATCCTACGCATCATCATTGATGAACAGATCACTAATGTCAATACTTCATTAATATATCAGAGGAACTGGTTTTTAAGAAGCTCTATACTGTTCCTCAGCTAGGCTGAAGGCCCTTTTCCTGACTCCTGTGCAGGTATAGACTCTTTTGCTTGGACCACATTGATCTGTTCCTTAGACTTCTTGCAGTGCACAGCAAAGTGTCCATTTTTCTCTGCTTTGGTAACGGCATTTTTCTTTCTTATTAGTCTGATTAAACTCTTTAGTCTTATTCCCAGGCATAGTTCAATTATTTTATTCCTTAGCACCCTCAGTTCCCTTTTAAAGATTCGAATTTCAGCTGGATTCATTTGAAACTTCTATTTAGTGCATCGATGGTAGCTCCTATATTTTCAATTGATCCACCATCTATGAGGTGGTAATTTTGGCAGCAAACAAGGGCGTCATCATTTGATATAAATTGTGATAGGGCCGTAGGGCTTCTTGCAGCGCAATCCATGCATCAAAATCATCCAGCACTTTCCTCCAACCAAAATCTTTGATTCTTGATAGAAAATATTAGCAAAACTCCATAAGGATTCATCCTTCTTAAATTAAGTCCCCATGAATTCTTGCTTGCACTTTGACATGCTCATGGGACTTCCAGTTTCTTTCATAATGGCTTTGGCCTCTATGTATGACCAGATGTTCCCCTCTAGATGGGGCAACGTTATGTTCTGACATTTGGTATACAAGAAATTCATAAAAGCCTTTTGACAATCGCCATAAATGAACATTGTCATGTCAAAATAATTAGAAAATGCAGGAACATTACCCTGATGAAAAAGTAGGTAATTTTGGCATAGCTTTATTTTCCTACAAAGTTTCTCTAGCCAAAACTCTTGGTTAGGCTACTCAAATAATTTGAAGAGTAGTTTTGGAAGTTATCTCTAAAATAGCTTTGAATGTTGATGGCGTATTTCATGGAAGAATCACCTTTTTAACTGGTTTTTGTGCAGTGCTCTCTTGGTGCCAGTTACCACATATGGCTCACACTCACACTTGTGAGTCTTCAACTACTTTACTTGCTTAATCAGCTGCTCTATATCTGCACTTAGTGCGCATAATCAAATGCAATCAGCTTTACATTTCTTTTTCAAGAATGGAACTTCTTGAGCTAAAATTCATCTTTTTCTTTAATGACGTTTCTTTTCCTAGTAACTCATTGTCAAAAATAGCAACATTTTTGACTCCTTCCTCGATCTTAGTAACTCTCTCCTCCAAGGCAGCAAATTCTCAATGATCCGCAGGATTCAAGGCGTTCTTGTTGACAGTTGCCACTCCAACCAGAGTTTTTTTGATTCGTCCTTGTATGACATCTTGTCCTAGTATATCCTACTCAACTACAACCCTGTAGTGAGCACCAATTGTTAAAAATCGAGGGGCTTCACTGCTTGTTTACTAATATTAACCCTAAAAATTGATAATGGCGCAGTTCTGGTTTTGTGCAATTCTCGCGTTTTCTGATGATATTTATACAAAAATAATAATGATATGAAGACTATTATCTGTAGTTGAATAGATCACTAGTGTTTGGTTCAACGCTTGACCGGTATTTTTCTTTAAAATACTCTAGATGTCCTCAGTAGGGATTTATTCCCTTATCTGCCTAACTTGAACCATGCTTGGTCCTTGTTTATGGCCTTTCCTCTGGTGACACGAAGTTGGTAGCTATTCTGTCACATCTCAGCTTCTCTTCTCATGATCCTCAATTATTACTTTATATCCACTTAAGAGCCTCCAATTAGAACACAGTGATTTTCTCCTAAAGATTAAAAAAATTAAAAATGATAATGAATTCTGCTAAAAATCTGTTTTTATAAGTTTCTGGTTTTTTACTAAGTAGATTCTTAGAGAAATTTGTAGTGGGAATTCGGTGTCAAACCCTCATTTAGCACCTCAGAGATGAAACAGCAGCCTTTGCCATTGTATTACCCTTTGTTGTCTCATCAACAATGGTCTTCCACTCCTGGTTAGGATTCCATCATTGTACATCCTCATGACCTAAAATGGAAAGAGTTAAAAAATGTATCCTTAACGTTTTCAACTCAATCCTAGCAAACTAACAATATTAGGAAAGCAACCTACTTTAGTGGAGGAACTTGTTACCTATTAAAGAAGCTCTTAAACCAAATAAGTTTATCTGCTAGTTGTAGTAGGCATCACTTGCCTCGCAAAGCGCTCCTTAGATTTCCAATCAGTTGTTGATGAGACCCAACTAATACCAATTGGTACACCTGATAGTTATCATTGATCAACTTTCATATGCCCCTATTTTGTTGGCAACTCTGCCTGACAATATCTTGAGCATTCACACAGATCAACAATCAATGGATCTGAACCATGAAGATTACCTAAAATTTCCAAACATTGTTAGCCTGAAATCGGGGTCAACCAATTACAATTCACTAGCTATAGGTATATATCCCCTAGCAACCCATGGTGATCTAGATAGCTTGAAAAGGTGGGCAAAAATCCCAAAACGAAGTAAATTAACTCAGGTTGGACTTGGTAGAAGCTAATCTCACTATATCACCAGGAAATTAAAGAATCATTAACATAGGTTAATGCTCGAAATCCAGGAGCAATTATATAAAAAGTCATCATCCTTTGGAATAAATAGAGATCAAGCCATGGGTAGCGACAGCAATTATTATTCAGGGAGACAAAGTATAAGTGTGCTACTGTCAAATCTGGGAGAAAACCAATGAAAATAAAAAAGGATCAAGTTCTTACATTTCAGCACCTAATCCCTATGGCCAAATTAAAAAAAAATCCATGAATTTTGGAATGCTAAAAAAGATGGCTTACTGGCAGATGCTGCAAAAGTGGTGACGGTTTGGTTGATCAAGAGTAGCTAGCTGATTTATTAGAGCAGCAGAAACAAAATGTGCTCCAATTATATGAGAAATATCAGGTGATATTTGTTTAAGATGACAATTACATGTGATTTACAATAAATTTGATCCATAAGGTCTCACTGGGGAATATCCACTGATAAGGATAAGACCTGTCCAACGGTATAGGGCCGCTGAAGCTGTGTTCAGTGAAGAAATCAGCAAGCTATTAGAACATAGGCTTTTGTCTATCAGCAAGTCCATGGGCGAGTCTGATCCTAGATGTGAAAATAGAGAATTTTTACAAAGTGAGTATATTTGATTATTGCCAAATAGTAAAATTTATGAAAGAATACATTCACTGCTGACGATCAACAATCTACTCAAACTGTCTAGGGTATGCCAAGTAATTATTGGCAATGAGCTTGGTTTCAAGATAATGTTAAAGTGATTTGCCAAAGGAGGAGCAAGAAAAATGTGTGATAACTACCACATAGGAACTGTATCAGCAGACTAAAATGCCTCAGGGATTGTGCAATGCGCCAGCGACATCCCAGAAAGCATTAAACTTTATCCTTAGTGGTTTAAAGATATCCTGCATCTTAGTATACTTGCATGATATCAACTTATTCAGAAGAACCTTCACTGACAATTTGGAGCATTTAAAGAAGTGCCTAAGCAACTGATGATGGCGAACCTAAAGATCAAGCTCAGGAAATTCATTTCATTCAAGTAAGAACTTATGTATTTGGGGATAGTGATAAACACCAACGGATGCAACCCCAGTTGCAGAGTAATGGCTATCAAACAGATGTCAGTCCCAAAGAGCATTTGGGATATCCAAGTATTTCTTAGAATGGTAAGCTACTATTGATTTTGTAAAGGATTTTGCTGGAATTGTGGAGCCATTATTTCACTTATTACATGATCCAAAAAGGATTTATTTAGAATGATAAAGCTCAAGAATAGCTGACGAGTTACACCATTATTTGATGACCAGTCTTATCTTAAAAATACCAAGATTCCGATTGGGAATTCACCATCCAGACAGATGACTCAATAATGCTGATCAGTGTCATTTTGAGTCAAGTGGATGATGACGCGGTTTAACATTTAGTGGCCTATGTGAGAAGAAAACTTATACCAGCGGAAATAAACAACTCTGTGACTGAGTTCAAATGCTTTTAAAGTGATTTATTCATGCAAGCAATTCTGAGTGTATATCCATGGGACACGATTTATAGTGGTTACTGACCACTTGTCTATGTGCTGGCTCCTTAATCTGAAGGAACCAGAGGGGCGGCTGGCTCAATGTACTTTAAGACTACAAGCCCAAAATTTTGAGATAATAAAATGAGACTGAGCAGCACATTAAATGTTCACAGATTATTATAATTTCATGTGTCTAACTTGTCTGTCATCAAGCGGATGAGTATTTCCAGAAAATGATTAAGGCAACATTGGGGGTGAGCCCTGAGAAATTCTAAGTGCGTTAAAGAAAACTATGTAGAACACTGAGATTAGGTTTGAACAATTATAAAAATTATTAACAGAAAATATTTTTCATTCTCAAAGCCATCATAACAAGCATAAATTACTTGGGTAGCATACAACGTCATAAGCCATAGTGGCCTAAGAAAACCATGGACCATATTCTTTAGTATTATTACTGATAATAAATAGATATGGTGCCATTGACTGCCTGGCCTGTTGCATGGAATCCCAACTCCACAAACCTTGTAAGATTATAACAGAATACTGGCTAGTACAACATGGGTTTGCTTGGCGAATGGTGTCAATAGAAGTGATGGGTCCACTGCTTGTCAGTACTTGGAGTGGGAAGTACATCATAATTGCGATAGAACGTCTGGCTAGATTTGTTGAAACATAAAGCCTTGATTAAAGTGTAGGCTACAAGGCTGGCGATATATACTACAGATCAAGTGGTATACTGATATGAATTCCCGGAAGTTTTATTAAGTACTAATGGAACCACTTTTACATCCTATGTGATCCTGAGGCTGAACAATCTGATAGAAATCAGAGGAGTGGTACCCATTCGATATAAGCCTTTAATCAACCGAATGGTAGAATAAGTTAACAAAATGTTAGACACAGTGCTGAGAAAATTTGTTGTGAAGAAAAACTTCCACCTGGGATATTATCTAAGTTCGGTTACCATAGCCTACAATATTAGTCTATATACAGCAACAGAGAAAAAGGTATTCAAACTATTATATGAAAAAAGGGAAGCATTACTGACAATTATGTATTATGCCTTAGAACCAGCTTGGGGATGAGTACCAGTTGATAATTGAACTAAATAGCAATTATTATGATTGAATTACAATCACAGGTGTTCAATGCTACGTTGAAGAAAAATAATTATCATGAAAATTGTTGATGACAAGAACTGACCAGAAATACAAGAGTAACATGTGGGGTATAGGGAGCATATTGCAACACCCATGGTTTTGGAAGAAGAAATAAGTTGGATGCTTTATGGTCAGGTCTGTTCAGGGTGATTGCCAAATTGACTTCTAATGCTTATATAATTAAGAACTTTGCAGATGGTTGTATAGCGAACCAGGTTCATATGAAATCTCTTAAGTATTAGATATAGGGTGATAATAAATTAAAATGTTCTTGAAGGTCCACTAAACCTACTAAAAATAGATTAAGTCCTAATTTTATGGTCAATTCTAAATAGGGAACCGCTGAACATTCCATATGTAGTTAATTGACAGAAAATAGACTCTGAATCATGATAGCTGGTTAGGTTCAAAAAATGAACCTCTAAACCAGAGTAACGGAAAAGAAAAGATGGACCTCTGAATATACTTATAGGTATAGTACCATTACTAAAAAGAGAAATAATAAAATAAGGTAAAAATAACAAAAATTATAAAAGATAAAAATATTTAAGAAAAAAGATATAAGAAGATAGTAATGCAAAACATATAATCAATATCAAATTTTTTGTTTCATCATCAAAAATTGCCTGGTAAGGGTGGCTAGCCTGGCAGGGTAATTCCTGCTTCCACTCTAGTGCAGTTTTTGTTGAACACAAGTTAAAAACCTGTACTGACTATAAAACTTCTTGTTGTGGTATACTTGTCCCAAGGTCAGCCCACCTCAAATACTTTTTAAAAATCGCCTGGGTGTTCTCATATGTTATCCAGTAGGACCAACTTGGGTTGAAACTGGGTCCCCATTAGTAGTCCTAAGGTGTGGAATGAACAAATAATTTGGCAGGATTAGGATGGGTTGCAACTGGATCTTCCAAAAGAGGTCTAATAAATGAATCCCATACTGGGGAAATACAAGGACCAAGGAATTGGGAAAGCTGCATAAAAGATTTTTTAAATGACGAAGTATCATATAACCCTGACATGGGGGAAACAGGCTTTCCAGACATTTTACTAGCAACAACATCTGAACTAGGCTGGTATTGCATGGGGCCATAGTAGCTGCACTCTGGAGAGGTGATAGTGAGGAGGCCATGGAAAGAATATATGCTGGTAAGAAGGATTACCTAAAGAAACATTGAGAAAGTAAAGGAAATGGACCAAGAGAGCTCCAATTGAAACCATACTGATGGACTCAGGTTCCAAACAGCGTATGCTTCTGGAAAATCTTTATCGCTAGATAATCTGGTCAAGTGGAGGAATGAGTTAAGAGATTGATATGCCCATATTAGCCAGCTTAGTTAATCATAATAATCTGCTTGTCCACTAGGAGAATCATCCCACTAATGGATGTGGAAGTTATCAATTAAATATAATAACTATTGTTTATAGAATTTTACTGGACACATAATTAGTAAATTGCTGGGTTTTTGATCTAGTGGATCGCTAATGTTTTATAGGGGATGATTTCTAACAATAAACAAGTGATTAGGTTGTCAATTGTAAAATTGATAATCTAAATAACTTATAGAAGTCAGTTGGGTTTTGTCACTTACTGAAAGAGTGGCTTATGAGTTACTAGGGTGAGTGATGCCACCTTTGATAAACAACTTATGAGCTAACCTATTAGGGATTGCAAAATGCTATTTATGGGCATAAGAGCCATTGACTAGGCAGGTTGTTAACCTAAGCATGGTGAAATGCTGAAGTGAGCAAAAAGTTTAGACTCTTTTCTTCATATCACCTAGAAGAGGATGCATTGATCATTGGTGGAGGAATTAGACTTACCTGATCAGTATTAATCGTCATTTGGTGTGACTCTGGAGGGTTAATTCATCAGAGAAAGCTGCTGTTTCAGATTGCGGCGCCAACAAAAGAGTTAGCTCCAAATATCCTTTATAAGTTTTTTTATTAAACTAAAAGCAGATAAGAAAAATCAAATACTTTATAAATCAAGATGTTATCATACTCTTGAAAACTAGTGTTTGGAAAGGTAGAGATTCTTTGTCTTTTTTACTGTTATCCCCACGGACTTTCCAGTATGAGAAAGAAGAAGAACCACTGAACCTAATCCTTTAGTTAAGCTCTATTAAAAGAAGAAAGAAGTTCCTACCAACTTTCGGAAGAATCTAAGGTTTGGACAAAATCAAGGTTAGCGTTGGAGTTCATAATTATTTTGGGTATTAGAAATTCAACTAGAGTAATAGTCTTCATACTATTACTGCCCTACTCAATCAATAATCAACAAAACATACAACGCACATTCAAGGAACCTGAGCAGTTAATCAAGAAAGCTGAAACGAGCAACAATCCTGAAAAGAGTACAAAACTCACAGTTAACAACTGCAGCTCAATCAAAATGCTTTTTTGGTGTCACTGTATGTCCAATTGTCCCCATGAGATAGGGCAACACCAGATTTTGACAGGTAGTGGCTAAGCCTTTAATCACATTTACTGCTTTTTGTTGGTTGTTATATCCAAACATTGTCATTTAAAATAGTCAGAAAGATGCTGGTCCAATATCCTTGTTAAATATAGGTAATTTTGACATATACCAAAAAATTTCTGTTGCTATTGTGGCAGTAGATTCATGCTCAGCCACCTGACCATGATGGGAGTATTTTAGGAACTTTCCTAAATTGTTTTAAAAGTTCCAAGAATTTTTCTTGGGGTTGTACTTTACCATCTGTAATCAAGTGCGTTTCAAAGTCAGCTTCATATACCTCCATTTGGACAAAATCACATTTGTGATTTATAAGGACTTGTAAGTTCTTTAGGATCTGAACTACGGCTTCATGAATCTGGAAGAAGCATTTAATATCCACTTCCCTATCAGTTTCTGGAATAATAACTCTTTGATTAATTCAGTCTCCTTCTATTTCAACGAGGTGCCTTATTATTAAAATCTTTGTAAACTTTAGCGGCTTAAATTTTTCCTTGGAGACTTTTATCACTTACTCATTTGTATTAGCTAGATCTGCTTATGACGCTGAGTTCAGCGCATTTTTGTTGAAAGTTTCAATTCCTCCAACAGCTTTTAATTTTGTTTTTATGACATTTCGCTGATAAAAACTCTGTAGCCTTTGATCTGAAAAGTCGACTACCCCTGTAGTGAAGATCAGATGTAAGCATTTTACGTTTACTGCACAGGTTCAAATGTTACATTGTATAGATTCTTTAAAAAGTAATTGACTGAGTAAACAATTATATGATGACTATTTTAATAGTTGATATCTTCACAATCAGATTAAGTATTGTATCCATCGCTAAATAATTTCTTATGCTTTTTCTTCTAATCCTTGAGGGAACTTCTAGACTAAGGGAACTTCACCCTTTCTCAAAATGGTGCTTAACAATAGAGCTTATTCTATTATCAGTAGGTCAGATGTTTCAAGGAACTTCTTCCTTTGTACCTTACCACAGGAGCTCATAGAATAGCTGAGAAACACTTGGAAATAGAACCTTTCCCTTCAACTCTAACCCTAAGAGTTTGCAAATGACAAAGTGATTTCAATAAACTTTTGCAAACCATTTTAATCTCAAAAGTATAATATAAATTGCAAAACTATCTAAATGCTTTTCCAAATGACCTAAATACACAGATCTATTTTATAAACACAAGAAAATATATAAATAAATTCTGGCGCCCAACACTAATGTTGGCACCCAAATTGGAATGGCAGCCATTGCTGATGGCTTAGCCCTTTGAAGTCGTCCAAAATAATGATTTTCATTATCCATCTGCCTAGATTTTGCCACTGACTAGAACATGACTCCTTCTGAGTTATATCAAAAAACGTCTCCTAATGCCTTTGATCAAACCCAGTGGATTATCCTTATTAAACTAGCAACCTGCTTAAGTAATGGGATCCTTTACCTAACAATAACAGGTCACATTACCAAAAAGTCACCCCACAAGTTTCTACCAAAAGCGTTGTCAATGCCTACAACTAGATTTAAGCCCTAAAGTGGTTTAAACAGACTCTGATTGAATCATCTTTATTATTAAAAGCAAGTTGTTGTTTCAGTTTGTGAGATGCCTAGTCAAAACTATAGCATGAAAAGTTTTGAGGTTTTGGATATAGGTGAATGGGATGTGGTTCTATGCACTTCAAGGCCAGATTTTTATATAATAAATAAGAAGTTTTATACTAAAGAGATGAAGTATTAGTTGTTTTTAAAGAGGTCAGTAATTTTTTATAGTTGTGAAGTTTGAATTTAGTTAATTTGAAAAAGTTTAAAATGTGTTTGGCAAGCAATTGGTAGGTTTGTGTTAATTAATAAGCTTTGGTTTAAGTAAGCAGTTAGTGATTTGCTGATTTAATAGGTTATTTGTTTTGGTTATTTGTTAGTGGTTTTTTTTGGTTATCTGTTGATTTAAAAGAGCAAATGGTTTTGGCTAGGTGGTGTTTATTGGATTTAGGTTGGTTTGTTGGGATCAATGGTTTCAGGAAAATGAATGATGATTTCATTAATTCTTTAAGTTTAATTGGTTTTGGCTGTTTAGTTGGTAATTTTATATTGATTTAATAGAATTTGATTTCTCAATTTATTCATAGCCATCTACCATTATAAGAACCAATTAGGATCATCTGGTAACTTTTAATGCCACAAACAAAATTGTGTTAAACTAGGTATCAATAAGAACTAGACAAAAGTTTTCATTACAAAACCATCATCTTGTTTATCTAATTATATAGGATGTACTATATCATGAGCAAATAAAAAAGATCACCAAACTTGGCGCAAGTATTTTATAAGGTTTGGGAATGGTACTAAGCTATTTTTTAAAATGATATTTAGCTTTTTGTTAGCAGTTCTATATAGAATCCAAAGCATATATGTTTTTGTACTAATTATATAACAGCCTGGCTGAACATTTTATACTCATTCTATTCAATAGTTTCATAGTTTTTGATAGGTTGGTAGTCTTTTGCTGTTTTTAAGTTCAACAAATTTATTTTTCTGATCGGTGTCCCAATTTTGTTTGATTTAATAAGGTCTAAAGTTTCAGGTAAGTAATTGATGGTTTAGTTAATTGTGCAGGCTTAATTGATATTGGCAAAGTGGTTGGAGGTTGTAATATTTGATAGGTTTAATGGTTGCTGAACTTATTAATGATAACTTTCAGTAGAGTATAATAATTAATAAACATTTGTTAAGTTATAAATAACAGACCAAAGCGTGAGTAACCCACTAGTACAATATAATTAAACTATCAATTGTTAAAGTTTTTATCAAACCTCTTGTAATATAATGTAGGGGAATTTCCCAGACAGAACGTTAGTAATTGGGTGGCTTTGACCCCTGAATAATAGTTATTGCCCCATTAGGAAAAATAACACACAATACTATCATATCCTGAGGAGTGGTAGCATAGCTGGTGGTTCCTGCTTCATTCTGGGTAAGGATTTGATTAAACATAGGTTTGAAACCAGCACAGGCTTATAAAACACGGCGTGGTATTTGTCCCAAGGTCAACCCACCTTGTTTACTTAAATATTATCATATCCTATGATATTTCTCACATCTGCTGTGGTAATTCACCCCCAGCGGTTTAGGAAAATTTTATATTTTGATTAAGAGGGACTTAAATGGGCATATTGAAATCTCAATATTAAGCACAATCATATTTGTTAGAAGTAAGATGGCACTAATAAAAAGTTGTAAATCGCTTTCAGCTAAATAAGAAGAACTCATATCCATTGCTGCATATTAATGCTTCTTCAAATCACCTAAAAGAGACTCAATTTTTCTGTCATGGCTCTTACATCATGTTACAAGCAAATTGACCTATCTAAGAAGGATTAAGAGAAATGTGCAATCATTATTTCCCAAGGATTATATCAATTAACACAAATGTTGCAAGGCCTGTTCAAAGCGCTGACAACATTTTAAAAGACATTGGATACAATGTTAGTTGATTTTAAATTATTTTTTTTCTTGTCTATCTAGATGACATCAAAGTCATTAGTTGCATCTTTAAATTACTATAAACATTTTGAAGAGGATTATAAGAGACTATATGCATCTAATTTCAAAAAATAACCCTTAAAAATATTACTACTTTAAAATTAAAAAGAATATTTAGAATTTTTACAGTGGACGCTGAGGGTTTAAGGCCCAAAAACACCTAACTTCGAGTCAATTTTGGCCATGTTATAACCTAAAATTTTTGAAATGTTCAAGTTTTCCACGTTGTAAGCTACTTGCACCATCATATTATGAACTTTTCATCTATATTGAAACAGCATTTTCAGCCTCAGAAGGACCTAAATAGAGGCTTTATGTGTGAAACAATGAAGCACAAGACTATTTGATGCCTTGAAAATATATTACGCGGTAGCTATTATTACAATATACTAAATTTTGACTGTCAGTTCACCATACAATTAGATGCATCCTAGATGGAAAACAGTTCCATACTAATTCAGGATATGAAATTGGAGATGAACACTATTTAGTATATGTGCAATGAACTCTGAGCAAGCAGAAGCGCATTTACACCGTGGCAGAGAGTGAATGTCTTGGTTTATCATATGAAAGTAAGTTATTCTGTGTAAAAATTCACGACATACATCTCAATGTAGTGACGTACCAGCA
>JAKSZP010008600.1:0-38452 GCA_022478985.1 Massospora cicadina | reverse complement strand
CCACAGATTCCGGTCTCATTTGGTGGACCACTTTCAAGCGTGGATGTTTGGATATCTCCCACCACGTCGCCGGCAGCTGGTCTCCTCCTGGTTCCCAGTCTGGTTCATCAAATCAGACCCCTTCCTCCACACGTGCTCAATAGTGGCTACGCCCCCTACACACGTTCCCTCCCCCTTCCCATAAGTGGCGTTCCCGCTGGCAACAAGAGATAGCATCGCTTCTCTGGGTGCCTCCCCTGGTACTAAGTTTATCTTTCCTGAGTCATATTTGGAAGTGTCCATCCCATGGTCGGCCTTCCCCACAATAAATTTAAAAAAATAAATTTAAAAAAACTATCAATCATTTTTTAAAACCATTGAGCCCATGGAATCAACTAAAAATCACCAATTTCATCCAAACTCAATTGTTGAACTTCCAAAACAAGCAAAAAGTACCTAATATTTGATAAATCTATGAACCTATCAAATTTAAACAAAATTATAAAATTGTTCATCTAAAATGATATATGATTACCTTAAAAATTAGTCTTTTTTTTAATCTCATATATAACTTTTATTAGAATTATTATATTCTTTGAAAGATATCTTATTCCTGTTCCCAAAATTTATAGAGTATGTGTGCCAAGTTTAGTATATATAGTTTATTCATTCATGAGATAAAGTGCCTTACAAAACACACAATGATTTTTATATATATTAAGATATTGAACTGATATGAATTATTTTATTTAACCAAGGTAAGCTGACCAGGGACAGACATTACCAAATATATGTGAAACTAAGAGAACAACTAAGAAATATAAAAATTGGGCACCCCAGGGTACTCAAGTTACCCCTGTTGCCAGCGGGACTGCCAGGTATGGGGGTTGGTGCACTACTCTGAGAGGGTTTCCCCTGCTATGGAGCAGGTGTGAAGGAAAGGGTCTATGTGGAGGAACCAGAGTGGGAACCATGATTCTATGAGCGCTTTTTGTCTTGGTCTCATATATCCATAGAGCCAGGCTTGGAAGTGCTCTAGTAAGTGGACATGGAATCTGTTAATAATCCCATGAATGGTTGGGACCGTGCCCTTGAACGCATCTAATGCAATTGTGTGTATTGTCCACATTGCAATGGGTATTATTAGGGAGCGGAGTGTAGATGGGATTAGTGACTCAATCTGGAGCGCGAAGATACTCTTTGCTATCGAGAATTCCTGTTCATTTTAAATCTTGAGCAGGCGTGCGACTTCCTGCTATATAGCTTTGGTTGGGGGGCATGTTTCTAGGCGGTGATGTAGGGATCCCTCCCCTCCACATACTGCACATGTTTTGTGGAGGGAGTTGGAGCGGTCCGCCATCCTATAGGTCCTTCTCAAACAGCGCCAGGCGTTTGCTCTTATCCTTGGTTGTAGGAGTGGGTGATGTGTCATTTTCCACATTGCTTTCTGTGTGGTTAAATCATAGGGAATGTCCAGCATATCTAGGTATTCTATCCTAGCTATGCTTAAGGTTGTTGCGAGCATATCTCTCTGGGGGTGGTTTTCTGGGTTTCTTAATTTGAATTGGGGGCTGGGTCGTCCCCTTCCCTGTATAGTACCCATGTTCTCTATGGTCCATCCCATATGGCGGATAGTTCAGAGGATATGTTTGAAATGAGGGGAGGTTCCATGTGGACCCATTGCAGTAGGGTGCTTGGTAAGGTATGAAAGTAGTCTGGGTGGACTATGTGGGTTGGTTAATTTGAGCGCCTGTGCAAAGTTAGTCCTTGCTGCTCTGGACCAATGTTGTTGTGGGAGGTCTGGAGCAAGGATTTCCTTTATCCAGGTACCTAGGATGTGATTGGTATGGCTCTCAAAATCTATTAGTCCCATGCCTCCGCTTGAGCGTGGGCCAAATAGTGTTTCCATCCGTATAGGAGGGTGAGAGCCAGGCCACAGCCAGCCCTGGATAAGCGCGCGAATTGAGGTTATAAAGGTAGGTGAGAAGGCTATCGCATGGGCCTGGTACCACAGTATTGGGAGAATGAGCGAGTTAGCAACTGTAAATCGTCCTGTTAATCCTGGGGTTCTTCCCTTGAGGGAGGCGACGTGTTTGGATACCCGTTGTAACAAGTTACTTTCCATTGTCTCATTAGCATATCCCCCTGATTCTAGCCAGATTCCAAGGTGTCGGACAGGAGTGGTGGTAGGAGGTGTTGCAAAGGGTAGTATAATTGGGTTTTTTCTTCGAGTGTTGGTGTGATGTTCTGATGTTGTGGCCCAATTGTTTGTGTATTTGCCTAAGAGGATGATTTCTGTATTTCTTTTGTTGAGCGATGCCTTGCTCACCTTGGAGTATTCCTCTAGAGTGTGTTCCAGCTGTTGGGCATCTTCATTATTTGCTATACCTGCTACGCAGCCATCTGCAAAGGCCAGTATCTTGACTGTTGGTTGTCCTTGTGCAGTTATCCCCATGAGACGTGAGTCAGTTACTCGGAGGAGCGGGTCAAAGCTGAAATTGTATAGCAGTGGGCTGAGGGGATCCCCTTGTTTGAGCCCTCTGTGTGGTTTAATCTTGTTTGTTAGGAATCCAGGGCCGCATACAGCCATGGTTGCAGATTCTGTTAGGAGCATCGCCCATTTTATGAATCTTGGTGGGAGTTTGAAGGCATGTAGACATTTTTTTAGGTATGGCCAGCTAACACGGTCATACGCCTTTTCCTGATCCAAGAAGACCAGGGCACCAGTTGCTTTGGATTGGCAAATATTTGCAACAGGGTGGATGTTGTTCCAGATTGAGCGCCCTGGTATAAACCCAAACTGGTTGGGTGATAGGACATCAGATGCAATTGCGCCTAATCTAGCTGCTAGAATTTTTGTGTCAGTGTTGGAGAGTGCAATTGGGCGCCAGTTGGCCAGGTCCAACTTGTCACCCTTTTTATACAAGGTTATAACGTAGGATTCATGGCCTCCTGGTAATAGGCGTGTTTCCAACAAACTCTGGTTCATTGACGCCAATAGGAAGGGGGCGATTTGCTGAAAATATTTTTTGTAAAATTCGTAGGGTATCCCATCATGCCCTAGGAATTTCCTACGTGGTGCACCGCGAATTGTTCTTAAAGCTCCTCCCGTGTGATAAGGGATAGTATATTGTAATTTGGTGGTGTACTTTATATCTTGGCAGTTTGAATAAAATCTTTAATTTTTTGTGGATCTGTTGGCATATCGCGTTATAATTCAGTGTAATAGTGGTGTACTTGCGCCTTGACCTCCTCAGGGTCAGTTGCCACAGTGCCGTTGGTCTTGCGGACCTGTGTACACGTTGGCTGGTTTCTGCGGGAGTGGAATTGGCGGAAAAAGTATGTTGAACAGGTTTCACCTTCCTTTATGAACTTACCTTTGTTCAATACTTTGATTCTGTGTTGGTGTTCAAAGATGAGATTGTTAAGTTAGGCTGAAATTTCTGCCCATTTGCGTCCCCAATTAGGGCTATAGTCAGATCTCAGAGTATTTATTTCCAGGTGGTCTAGTTCTGCCAAGGTACGCTTGATTGTGGCTGTGTCCGCGGTGTACTTGCGTGATCTAATATGTCAGGTTTTGTTGATTAAATCTTTTTTGAAATTTTCCCATGTTCCGATGGGATCTGAATTGAATGGGGCTGTGAATTCTGGGTTTGTAGCCTTGTTTTCAACCCAGTCAGATATCTCAGGAAATCTTATATTTTCTGGGTGAAGCTTTCTCCAAGGCGAAACCTGTGTGTGGGATTGGGTTGGCGCTAACTGCACCGTAACTAATTGGTGATCAGAAAAATTGATCTTTTTTGTTGTAAATTTAGAGATTCTTGAGTGGTGGGATTGTGGGATGAGGATGTGGTCAATACGACTCATTGATATGAGCAGTCCCTCACATATGTTGGGTCTTGTCATATGGGGAAGGATTGGTGAATTGGGAGGAAGAGCATCCTGTAAGCCAAGAGATGCCTTCATTGTGCGATATTTAATGTGTCCAGGTGGGTATCTCCTGGGATAAGGCCATCAATATGTATTGGGGTTATCCCAGCAGTTGAAATCGCCTAACATCTTGATATCTTGTGGGAGGGTGAGGATAGAAATTTTTTCAAATTTTTTTTTCTCTCAGTTGCAGTGCACGGTGCATAGATACATGCTAACAAAATTATTTCATCTTGGCATGTGATTGTTGCTACCAGGACTCGACCATGCAAGTGTGATGATGAATTTGTAATTTTAAATTTTTTTGTTGTTTTGGACTATCACCCCACATTGAGATGTCCATACTGATTGTGATGGTGCGACCCTGGTTGACCAGGATTCTTCTTCCCCTTGTAGGCAGTGGGTTTCTTGGATGGCCAAGATGTCTACAAGAGGTTTTCGCAGGAATGCCAGCTTTTTGGCTTGGGACGTATGAGCCCTGGCTCCCACAATATTTAATGTCCCTATTGACACTGAGGTGCCCATGGCGCCTCAGGAGCAGTTGGGAGGACCCTCTGGTCCTATCCCACCACAGCTCATTTTGGCCATGCTCCACATCTGTACTCCAACTCTTTCACTGCCAATGTTGGTTCCCTTGATCTGACCCAATGATTCAAGGGAATTGCGGTTTTTTGCATTTGCATCAACTTTTCCTGCACAGGTCTCATGTTGATTTGATGCGTGTTGTTGATTGGATTTTATATTTTTGAGGTTCAACTTTGTTGCATTGTGCACCGCATTTTCACCCAAATTGAGGTTGCATTGTTCCTCAGTATGTGCACGACTGATGACGCTTTGTGGCTCAGTCTGGTTACTGTGAAAATTTTTGACCTGGGCATATTGTTCTGATTGGTTGGTTCGGTGAATATCTGAAATATCCTCCTGAATTTGTCCGTGGTTAATGGCAGATTCCGCATGTGCCGCCGCTTCAGCCGCTGCTCTCTTATGGGCTTTTTGTGCTGCTTTACGTTGTTTACTTGTAACTGGGTCCATGATGGAGTATAGTCCATCTTCACCCCAGCGGAATGGGTGGCGGCCATCAGTCATTTTAGCAAAGTTTTCATTATCTTCATCCATAGCTTCTTCACAAAAATCATTTTCCATTAAGCCCTATTTTACAGGGCATGCATGTTCCTTGTGGCCCAGTGAGCCACAGTGGTTGCAAATGGGTGGTGCGCATTCCAGTGTAGCTCAGAATGCAGCCAACTGGCCCCCATCTGCAAAGTGAAATTCTGCTGTGTGGGGAATTCTGGATAAATCCTCTTCCACTTCTGGGAAGGGGTTGATTACAGCAATAGCTTTTCCCGTACACAGGTCGGGCATTAAGCGAAATTGCTGTAATTCAAGTTGTTGGATTTCTCCATAGGCCACAAGACCTTTGCGGAGCTCCTCCTCAATTACCTTATGAGGAAGGTTGGTGGGGAGCAAGTCAAAGGAGATGAACAAAGTTTTTGCTTTGTTCCATCTGGTGCGCGCGGTGCACACAATTTTTTTGCCCTCAGGGAGGGCAATTTCCACGCAGATTTTTGCTGCAGCATTGGCTTCATCAGCTGTTTCAAAACCAATATCAATCCAGCCGCAGCCCATGTTGTTGGTGGCTACGTACACTGCGTGAGGGAAAAGTGAGGGCTGTGCCTCACATGTTTTCTCCCACAGGGTTGGTGACTCATCCCAAAGGAATAGTCTGATCCCGTGTACCACCTTTGACAAAGGTTGGTTGAATTGAATGTACATGTATTGCGCGTGCTTTACAGTAAATACCATAAACCCAGATGGTGTCTGAGTTTGCAATTTATTTGCAGATTGGGTTCCTGGTCCCCCTCCAGGGCGTTTCTTGCCCTTAGTTGCACCATTAAGCGCACTGCTTGCCGCAATGCTCGCCCATGTTGTATTATTTTTGTTATTAAAGTCGCCCATCTTTCCTGTGTGTGATTATCCAAATTTGCTGTTCAAATCAAATTGTAGTAACTAAAGTGATTGTTATGAGAAAGAAAAGCTTTTGAACTGATATGAATTATTTTTTTAAGAAAATATATTAATATTACCAAACTTTATAAAGTAATTGTGCTAAGTTTGGTAGTTTTTGGTTTACATGTTCAGGGGATAATGCATCATATAAAAAAATATATCTTTAAAAATTAGTAGTATTAAGATTCACCCTCATGATAACCACCCAAATCTTTTCTAATTCTATATCATTAATTAAATAATTATAAGAGGGGTGTGGGATCCACCGATGGATGCCACAAATTTTTTATCAATGTGAGAAACTTACTTTTTAAATAAAAGTAATAAATAATGCTTTGTTAAAGTTTTTTATGTTTATTGTTTATGCTGGACAAGCCAAAAAGCCCCTTTTCTCAATACTAGTATTTCTTATTAAACTCGTTCAAATCCCTGGGACCATGGTATTTGAGGCTAAAGTATTATAAAGCTGAGTCATCCAAATTAGGAAATATAGGCTTTTGGCCTATCAGATTGAAGATAAATATTTTGTGGTAAAACTGACCCATTTGGTAAGGATTTGATAAATTGTATCCAATCACCACCAAGTAAAATCTTCTCACCTCGGTGGTGGTCCAGCCTGTGTGGTAAAAATTTGTTGATTTTCACCCAATCACCATTAAGTAAAATCTTTTTTTTTTTAGTACTAGATGACCATTAAGTAAAATCTTCTCACCTTGGAGGTGATCAGACCCATGTGGTAACAAACACCTCAAATTTGGCTGAGAAGTTGGAGCAATCCTATTTTTAGTTCTTACCTTATTAAACCAATTTTTGTTATAAATCATATTTTTCTGATAGATAGTGTTCCACCAAGAATCCGCCAAGTTCTTTTCACCATTGGTACTCATATTATTAATAATCACAATACTGTTCAGAGATTGGACATGTGATGGGCCAATCATGGTAATAGATTTGGAAGCATTCTTACCTCCAGCATTCTTTTTCAGAAGTTGAGGAGGAGATTGTCTGACATTGCCCCCTCAAGAATGTTGGGAGGAGTGTAGGGTCATAGGAAGCAGCCATGTACCCTGTTTATGGTAATTCCTGTAGCCAAAGACTTGATAGAATACTCATTTCCTCTCTTATATGTGATGGTAAACGGCCCCTCCCAGTTTGATCCAAGTTTGCCACTACGGGGAGTTATGCGATTGTGGTAATATAAAGCCATATCTGACACCTGAAAGGAAGGTAGAGGAGCTCATAGCTCATTGGCAGCTTGGCCTTATTTAGTTACCATTTTAGCTAGGTTGGTCATAGCCTCTGATTGAAGCTGAATGATGCAGTTAGCTAACCTTCACATGGCTTTTTCAGGCTCCTCTCCTCTAGAGAAGACATCTTTAGCTAGAAGAGCAGGTATGCCCAGTTCCCTGCCATATAAAACTCGGAAAGGGGACATTTTCAAAATCTGATGATAGCTAATTCTATAAGCCATAAGAGCGCATGGGAGATAATGATCCCAATGAAGGGGATTGGATGAGGCCATTTTCCACAAAATAGAAACCAAAGTACCATTTGCTCGCTCCACTGTACCATTGGTTGATGGGCTATATGGAGCTGAGAATAGTTGCTGGGCTCCCATGGAAGCAGCCAAGATTTTAACTACTCTGGAAGTAAAATTTTTCCCGTTGTCACAGAGTAGTACTTGAGGGCACCCATGTCGAGTGAAAATATTTTGATGAAGAAAGGTGGCAGTGGCCTTAGCAGTTTGGGCTGGCAGTGCCAAGCTTCAACCCACTTCGTGAAGTGGTCAATGCCTACCAAAATATATCTGTTTCCACCTGTGGTTTGAGGAAGCGGCCCTACTACATCCAAGCTTATGGTATGGAATGGCTGTTGCGGGATAGTTGGCTGATATTGGTATCTAGTCTTGAACTGAGACTGCTTCTTACATGTAAGGCAAGCATCCAAGACTTCAACAATGGCTTCCATGATTCTCTCCCAAATATATCAATCCTTAATCCACTCATAGGTTTTCTTTACTCCTCCATGGCCTAAAGTTGAATGAGCTTCCAGGATAACAGGTACACATTCTGAGGGCCGTAGGTAAGGCAACCACTTCACCCCCACTTGTTTATACAACTTCCCGCTTTCTACTTTAGTTTTATGGGAGTGCCAGGCCAACATCCTCTGTACAGGCCCATCTTCATCTTCCAGTCGTTTGGGGTCATTAAAAGATCATACAGCCGCTCCACTTCACTGTTATCTAGGTGGAGGATGGGCAGCTGAATTAACCCATCAACATTTATGTGGTGGGTTCCAGCACGGTGTTCAATCTTCATATTGTAATGCTGGAGCTTTAGAGCCCAGCGAGCTAACTGCCCCGTAGGGTCCTTCATGTTTTGCAACCATTTTAAAGATGCGTGGTCCATAATCACAGTGAAAGAGGTCCTATACAAGAATGGGCGGTAATGCTTCACTGCTAGTAGAACAGCAAGACACTCCTTCTCAGTAACACTATAGTTACATTCCACTTTTGATAGCATCTTACTAAAATATGAGACAGGATGATCTACCCCTTTTTCATCTAATTGGGCTAGGATGGCCCTGACAGCGTAGTCTGAGGCATCAGTAAACAAGATAAACAGTTTTCCATAATTGGGATGCCTTAGGATAGGCCGTTTTTGTAACAGCATCTTCATTGTTTCATAGGCAGCCTTCTGTTCAGTGCCCCATTGAAAAGGGATATTCTTTTTTAGTAACCAAACAAGGGGCTCGCTGAGTTGGGCAAACTTAGGGATGAACTGATGGTAATACCCCATCATCCCTAAGAGTACCTGTGTATCCCGTAGGTTTTTGGGAGGTGGCATTCTGGCAATCGCTTCAACCTTATCTTGTATGAGTTGGATACCTTCTCGAGAAATGGTATGTCCAAGGAAGTTTAATTTCTTTTAAAAAAAATACACTTTGAAGGTTTTAATTTGATAGTTGAGCGTCGTAAGCATTGGAATACCTCCTTCAAATGATCAAGGTGTTTGTTAAAGGACTTTGAGAATACAGTAATATCATCAAGGTAGACAATAACGCAGGTTAACTTAAGATCCTGCAAAATGTGATCCATCGCACGCTGGAAAGAGGCAGGTGCATTGCACAACCCTTGAGGTAATCGCGTGGGTTGGAAAAGACCTTTACTGCATATCAACGCGCATTTCTCTTGGTCTTGAGGAGATAAATCCATTTGCCAATAACCACTGGACAAGTCCATGGCAGAGAAAAAGTTTGAGCTTGAAAGCTGGGCCAGGGCATCGTCAATGCGTCGGATAGGATAGCTATCCTTTTTTGTAAGATTGTTTAACCTGCAATAATCCATAACTATCCAATGACCTCCATTTTTCTTCTTAATTAGCAAAAGGGGGGAGGACCAAGGGCTTTGCGAAGGAACTAATAACCCCGCGTCTAATAACTGCATGAGTTTCATCATCATTTGTTGTTCCTCCACCTTTGACTTGCAATAAGGTTTTGACCTAATGGGATGGGCATCACCCACATCAATGGAATGGCATCAGCCCTTCATGTGGCCATAATTATTGTCCAACTTTGAGAATATATCACTATACTCGTCTAGGAGAGTATTCACTTTCTCTAACTCATCTGAAGTCAGCTCATCTGAGATATGGATATTCGGTAGGGTATATACCAGGTTATCTGCGGGAAGGCCTAAATCAGCCATTGAGCCAACGGAGTGGATTTGTTCAACTTCCTCCACAGGGAGTAAAAACCTCAGCCCACCTCCTGGCGCTTTCTTACAATTATGTCCTTTTTAGTGAGGTTTCCCAACAGTAGAGTAGTAGGCCTCTGATAGGCTGGGTCTAAAACGCCAGGCAATACACGAGGCTCAAAAGGGCTAACTCCGTCAATGCTTAAGAGGTCTAATAAGCAGTGGCGTGGGATTTGGAGCGTGATTTTTGTGTCAACCACTTGTTGTTCACCTGGCTTAATCACCACCTCATCTACCGCATAAAATGGAATACCATTGCTAGCCTCCACTGAATTGGGCAATTTCTTAGTGTTGCGCCCAGAAGTGACATAATGTAAAGACAAAGTAGAAAAGGGGTATTCAACCAGGCAGGTGTAGTCATTCTTGATGAGTTCTTTGTTGGATAAGACTAATGGAACTTCGTAGTTCAGTAAAGATAGGAACCCTTTCTTCATGTTGATGATGCCTTCATATTCGATCATAAACTGAGTACCTATGAGCATATCATAGGAGTTATTATCTAAGGCCACAGAGGGGGCCAATAGGATAAGCTTCCCAACGTGTATGGGAAGAGAGGAGTAAGCGCCAAGGGCGCGGGTGTTGTTTGGGCCTGCAGTTCCAAACTCCTTTATATAATCCAAGTCAGGCATCAATTTAATCTTTTTCATCAGCCAAGATGAGATTACATTCACTGGAGAACCTGTATCCAAGATAGCCATCACCTGGACTTTGTGAACAACTACTTCAACCTTGGTAAGTGTGTTTCCAAAGTTGGCTGAAAGCGCTAAGACCTCCTTGAGATGAAAAGTGGAGGTTAATTTGCAGGCGGTCTCAGGGTGAGTTTCCAGAATAGACTGCATGGTATGCCCTCACTGTAAAGGGCGAATTAATCTTGATAGGAGCTGATCAGCGTCGCTAGCTGTGTCAATAATTGCCATACAACCTATAACTTGGTGGAGATAGGTATCCTCAGGTATGGTGGTTTCATCTACTACTTCGACGTTTAGGCAATCAGGGACCTCCACTTCCGCAGGAGCTCCCAATAAGTAGTACCCAACATCATCATAACCCCCCTCAGAGTCAGCCTCAGCGGTATTCTCAACCATGGGCAAAGCTGCAATTGAATTAGGGGAGACAGCCACAAGAGGTTGAGTAATTAGCTTCGCTTTAACTGGCATTTTCACAACCCCAGTAGTTTTGGAGGATATACCCTTAGGGCATGCACTTGTTGGCTGAGCTGAAGGGGAAACCACAGTAAGGATCTCTGCTTTACATAAATGAGAGATGTCCATTTCAAGTTGCACCAAAGAAGCAGGCTTTGCAGGGAGATTAGGCACAGGTGGCCTCACTTCCAACGGTTCAATAGGCCGCATCTCACCTAAAGGTATATGGGCAACGTCTAACAAACCCTCTTTTTATATCACGGAAGGTTGTAAAGTGACATTTCACTGATATGATATGCCTGGCGAGAGAGGGTTGTGAAGCTAACCCTGTTAATTTGGCGGCAATAGCATCATCCAGGGTAAGCAGGTTAGACGTGGCCAGCCTTTGAGCAGTGAGATAGAAACGCTCAGCAAAACTAACGAGGGGTTCACCCCCATACATGGTAAGGCGCATAAAAGCCTGTTTTTCCCTGTATAAGCTCTGCTTGGATCTGAATGCAGCCAAGAGGGCCTTCTTAACATCTGGCCAGGTGTGCTGAGGATCCAGGTGAGGAACAATCAACTCTTGGGATTTGCGGCTTAAACAGGGAAGCATGTACTGAACTTTATGTTTATTAGTGGCGCCATCCATTGCAGCTTCATAAACGTACAAAAAGGAAGCAATGCTCCCTTCACCCGGGGTGTATCTGTCCTTTATAGGTAATTTTTACAGCTGTTGCTCTAGCTTTTTGAGACGGGAGAAAGAGCTGGCTAGTTGATTCTCAAGAGCAACTAATCATGATTCAGAAGAGCTGCTCACGTTTACAGCCTCCATTGCCTTAATACTTCATCGAAGTATTCAGGGTAATGCCCCTGTAGTGAGCACCAGTTTGTGGGATCCACCAATGGATGCCACAAATTTTTTATCAAAGTGAGAAACTTACTTTTTAAATAAAAGTAATAAATAATGCTTTGTTAAAGTTTTTTATGTTTTTTATTGTTTATGCCGGACAAGCCAAAAAGCCCCTTTTCTTGATACTAGTATTTCTTATTTATACTCGTTCAAATCCTCAGGACCATGGGTATCCAAGGCTAAAGTATTATAAAGCTGAGTCATCCAAATTAGGAAATATAGGCTTTTGGCCTATCAGATTGAAGATAAATATTTTGTGGCAAAACCAACCCATGTGGTAAGGATTTGATAAATTGTATCCAATCACCACCAAGTAAAATCTTCTCACCTTGGTGGTGGTCTGACCTGTGTGGTAATGATTTTTTAATTTGCACCCAATCATCATCGAGTAAAATCTTCTCACCTTGGAGGTGATCAGACCCGTGTGGTAACAAATACCTCAAATTTGGCTGAGAAGTTGGAGCAACCCTTTTTTTAATTCTTTTTTTAGTACTAGATGGTCCTCTATATTATTAGTGATAAATAAAAAAACTTACCCTTTTTTTTAATTCTTACCTTATTAAACCAATTTTTGTTATAAATCTTATTTTTCTGATAGATAGTGTTCCACAGAGAATCCGCCAAGGTCTTTTCACCATTGGTACTCATATTATTAATAATCACAATATTGTTCAGAGATTGGACAGGTGATGGGCCAATCATGGTAACAGATTTGGAAGCATTCTTACCTCCAACATTCTTTTTCAGAAGTCAAGGAGGAGATTGTCTGACAAGGGGATAGAGAATATTATGTTCATCCTATCCAGAACAGGTTGAAAACCTGTCATGGCATATTAAACAACTTAGCTTGTGGTTAAAGGAGTGCTTTTTTAAAAATTTACATGCCTTTATTGAATCTAAATAAAAATGAAATGAGGGCAAAAGAGGTGGTGGAATGGGGTTTTAGATGGCACTACAAAGAACTGGGAATGAATGCCACTAGCTGGGGGAGCACCCCGGATCATTACTCATCAGCAATTGCCATTACTAGATATGGTTCTAGAAATGGCGGGCTTATACGCTATTAAACCTTCATTCTAAACAATGCATCAATGTATTTGACAAGTGACCTAGGATTGAAAGCCAATAATTAGGCTCAAAAACTTCCAGGGGACAAGGTGCAAGAATATTAAGATATGATAAAGCTGGTTATAGAAAATTCAAATTATTTTCCCTACCATTCTCATGTAATGGGGGCTCTTGTGGCTCAATTTCTTGGCCACAACCTCTGAGTGTACAACCCATATAAAATAACGGTAAAGGAAAGCCTAGATCTGGAGCGGTTGATTCCTGAGCATCTTTGCAAAGAGTATGTCTTGAGAGGGATGTAGATCCAGCTGCACCTGCTCGCCAGATAGCACTAACCTTCTAATAGACCAAAACATGTTAAACACACTACACTTGAAATGGTGAGGGGCAATATCTGCCTCAGGGTGGCGCACACTGGGCATTCTTTATAAAAACCCTAGGTCACAGTGTTTGCCCATTTGTATTGCACAAAGCAAAATATGCCATGTGGTTGAGTGCTTGTTGTAGGTGGCCAACTTGCAGTTGAGACTTATCACCTACTTTTTGATATTGTAGTTAGTGTCATGGCCCTCCTCCGCCCAAATGTTGAGGATTCATGGGTGAGTTGGTGGTTTCAGTGGTGATTTTGATGAGGGAATGTCCTGAAAGCAATTGGGGATTTGTTATTTAATATACAAATGACCCTATCAGCAAATTCATTCCCAATCTGGTTCCACTAGTCCCACGTCATATCCATGGCTGTTGCTGAAACTTAGGCTTCGAAATCACATTTTATGTGCACTTCCTCCTGCAGCACTTTTGCAAACAACTAGCTACCCAACTGCACGGCCCAGTTGTTGGGAATTTAACCATATTATGCTTTTACCAATGTTTCAATACCAGTGGATTGGCTGGAGATGATCCCTGATATCATTTACTATTATCAATGGTTGTAGGCCTCCAAGGGAGGGAGCTCCAAGTTAGTATTTAAGATTAATTCAATTATTAAGACTTCATTGTTTGTTGGGGATGATACCCAATAGTTTACCAACCTGAGGGCAGAATCACCTAGCCTAGGAAATTAAGTCAAAGGAAGTTCCAACTAATGGCATACCAAAGCTGCAGGTCAATGAGTGAAAAGCTATTCTCTGGAAACAAATGCTGATGATTCTAATAGAAGGGCATTAAGATGCCATTATACTATATATTTATGGGAGTATTTTCCCCTAATGAAGTCATCTTGTTCTCAGTATATTAGCTTTTACTAATAATTTTGCTTTTGATGGTTTAGGATGGAAATGCCTAGATACTATATTATACAACAATCAAGCGCCAACTGAGCCTTTATCAGCTCAGGCCTGTGTTCCCTGTCATCATACTGGGAAAATGTATTAAGTTAGGAATACCCTCACAAACCTGAAGTGACCACTTTTTCAACAATTGGTGCTCACTACATGAGGGTTCTGGGCTGACGTTGTCCATAAGTTATTGATTTAAGAAGAAATGGTGTAGAACCGGTGAGAAAAAGGGGAAGTGGCCAAGTTGAGGTCAGAGCATTCCAAACTCCCAAGGTTGCAGACTGTCAGGGAAACGGCAGATAAAGTTCAGACTGGCCTGCCAGTCAGAATGCAAAAGCACCCAAAAGGTGAGCCAGAATGCCAAGGGCATTGCTGCTCAAATGACGTTAAAGTGTATGGGGAGATAGGTAACAATTGAATGCCAATGTGCTGTAAGCGTAAAAAGCAACCCAGCAAGGAACTAGGCTGTTGTGGCTCCAGGACCAATGACCCTGGATGTAAGGAGTTGCAAGATAGATTGGGAAAATTGAAACTCCCTATAGGAGAATTGGGTATGACACCATTGATGGGGGTGGATTCTCACCTGGAGTGGGAATAGTTGGGTCCACAGAATACTAAGATCCTTCTGGCAGATGGCCTCCATGATTGAGGAAGATCACAAAATTTTTAACATGATAGTCCCAATTGACTGTGGTAGGAACCAAAGTTACTAACATAACTGGGATTGACCAGTTGATATGAGGCTCATGAAACCACTTTGGAGATGTCGCAGGGGTTCAGTAAAAAAAATTTGAACCTAACTAAATAAATTGGAGGGAAAAAATTTTGTAATGAATTTTAAAATAAGAAAATTGACCGTCAATTTCCTCAGTGTGTTTTAACTGCTTAAATAGATGGACTAGGAAATAGCTTAGGAAAACATGAGATTGGGGCCCTTGAAATTTGATCTAAACTGGCGAATTTGAGCAAGGGAGAAAAACAAACTTATTTGGAACCAATTTTGAAAGAATTGGCGCTGAGCTGAGTCATAATTGGTTCATCCATAGATGGCCAAATTGTGTATTTTCCATGGTTCTGACAATTGGAGCGATGACATCTTGTCTGATGGGCGGTGGGAACCTCCCAAGGCTACCCCACGTAGGGGTGTCATAAGAGGTTGGCAACAGGTTTGGGACGCCCAACCCACCCACACCCAGTCATATTGGCATCCTTTAGGCCAAGCGAGATATATTGGACAAAAATTTTGATGCTTTCAGGGAGGGTTTTGAACTGGTGGCAACTTTTGATGATAGCTCGATGCCATTGGCAAGTTCTATCAAAGATTTGACATTAGACGATTTATTCACCAAAAGTACGTGCCCATTGAGCTTTGTTGCCAAGGATTTGGGGCTCTTGGTCCTTGATGCCAAAGGCTTGTTGCCATCTACTTCATTCAAACCTTTTTCCCATGAGAATGCTGACTTCCCAATAGCTCAGCACAAATACCCTTGATCTTCAGTACAAATTCAGCTGAAGTAAATAATGGGACAAGAGGTGGGGTCCTTAAAGGATGAGATGTTACCCATCACTTGTCCACTAATGGGTAAGGTCACCCTGGAAGTTGAGAGGGGAAGCTGGCCTTCTTATCCCTTTTTGATGGGGACGGGAATGCTACCTGGTCCAAGTGGAAGGGGCACTCCCCAGACTTACATGGATCTGAAATATGTGGGAATGGAATTGGCTGAGAAGATGTATGAGTCTATCCACTATCTCATAAAGCAGCATAATGTTAAAGGAAGAAGTTGCAAAGCTATACTTGTTAGTCAGTGACATGAAGACTCACAACTAAGCTGAGGTTAAGGGAATCTGTACTATGTTGTCAGGGATTGAAGTTGCCGCATTGTATTTTATCTCTCAGAAGCAATATAAGAATTTATGGGCCGAGTTGCTACAATCAAATGGGTTTATGATGAAGCAGGACTCAGATATGATCAAGACACAGGATCAAGCCATTCAGTTAGAAAAAACCGCAGACAATAATATGACCAAATCCGCCAGCAGTCTAAGGAACTGGAGTAACTATTTGGAAGTACTTAAAATTGAAGGCATGGAAGTCCAGCTGCAAGGAGTATGAAAAACCATTGCTGATCAACTATCCATGTTGGAAGGGAACACTGGATGCGGTCATGAGGATTCTGAATGTGGATCCGTTTTGATTAAGAAGAGTTCCTCATCTGGGGATGACAGCTCCACTGAATCTAGTCAAGGCACACTATGAAAGGTGAAGAAAACCATGGCAGATTACCCCATACAGCGCTCTTCCTCTTCTGTGCAAACTATTGGATGGCAGTCAATAATTAGCAGTAATCCCCCTGAGGCTCTGGAATTTTGGACAACTCCAAAACTGCCAGAGTTTCAATAGAACTATATCATGACATTCTTTAAGTTGTTTGATATGGCCATGGTGGGTGTGAGGATCACCAGAAGGCGGTCACCGTTGTAAACAGTCTTTAACTGCAAGCCAGAATATCACTCTTCCACATCTAGCTGCCAGCAAATAGTCTTATGCAGAAGAAAAGGTTATGATTATTGAGGAGTTTGGCAGTCTGGAGCACCTCAACAACTTTAGGCAGGAGTTTCTCAGCATTCAGTTCTGAAGAGATGAGTATAATGAAGCCAACGCCAGTCATCTCTATCAGGTAGTGCAGATAGTTGCAGGTGCAGGAGCGTTAACTGATTTTGATGCCCAGACTGCCATGAAGTTAGCGCTGTGAGGACACAAAGAGCTCAATTGGGTAATGATCCCCGCGCTGAACATGAATACAAAACAGCTCAAATGGTAAATCCTTGCACATATGTGGGCCACCTTCAATGCCCCCAATAAGAGCTTTTGCAACGCCAACACTGCTCTTATGGGTTATGAGGGAATATCCCCTAATAAAGAATGAGTGGGGGAAGATCCTGAAGGTCAAGTAAGTTTGTTCAAAAAACTCTGCAACAGAATTATGTGGAACCAGGTCATCTGCTACAAGTGCGAAAGTATGGCTATATCTCACAGTTTGTCGCACCAAACCTGATAAAATTAATGTGGTTGTCCCTAATGATGAACAATTATCATTCACAGAAAAAGATTAGGCAGAGTAGACGTGGAACAGTCTACCTCTGTCTTCACGCATGTTCTCCCTGACCATGTTTTTGCAGTTACCCGCTTGCAAGTGAGGGCCCCTGAGCCCAAAATGATTCAAAATTGGCGCAACCCTATCTGAATAAGCTGCATGTCCCAACAGCACAGATGGAAGCTGATGGTCCCTATGAATGATGTTAATGTTTCAATACCCCTTGGCTACCATAAAGAAATGATTCCCTGAGGTAGCTAAACAGCTTTTGCAATCTTTTGATTCAGCAAATGATTCTTCCATTTATTGAGTAAAAATAAGTCTTCCTATTTTGATTGCACTTTTGCTGATATTTGGGTAAATCAAGTAAGAGTTTGAGCCATCATCAATAGTGAGCTCCAACAAATATTGTTTCTACAAAATTTGTGAAGAGGTTGATACTTGCCTCTGACATAGAAGATAAAAAATTATGGGACAGCGGGCCTACATACCACTACCTCTCAAGGTGCCTATGGTGCCTTACCTTTACAATTTGGCTTCCTTTTTGTGACCATCCCAGCCATAGTTCTGCCCAACTAGAATTACCAAATATTAATTGGCCCTGATTTCATGCGATAGCATGGTATACAGTGTGATTTTTAAAGCTATAATCCCAAAACTTTAGGACAAACTTTGTCATTGTTATACTACTAAAAAGGGGAACCATCCCCAACCAAGAAGAATGACTACATTAGTTTGATCTATGAGGATGTGATAAGTCCCACTAAGTTTTGACAGGTTGAGAAACGTTTCTGGCTGCTAGCAGCTAAAGTTGAAGAAAGTTGGTGGATTCCTTTAAGGGTGAAAGCGCTGACAGTTGTGAAGTCCAAGGAACAGTGCATCATTGGTACTGGGCTTGCCTTAAATATTTCTGACTATTTGTATGGTGAAATTCATGCACCCTGGAAAAAAGGCTGAACTGGACCCTATATAGCACCTGAAATCTTAATCCTTGGACATGGCGAAATTAGGGTACTGGTAGCCAAACCCCTGGACAGGCCAATACAGGTAAATAACAAGTAGTAGCCTTAATTAATTTAGCCTCTACCACAAAACTTTAATCTTTTTACAACTATAGTAAACTGAACAATATAGGGTTATCTGATGAGCCTGAATCACCAGCAATCCTCACTGTATTTAATCAGGAAAAATAATGGGGGATCCCTTAAAAACAAAAGGATCACGTCCTTAAATTAATTGGATGGTATTTAGGAGTGTTCACACAAGATGACTATGATTTGAGGTGCGCCAAAAATATAGTTCACAAGGTTGACATTGGGTATCAATAACCAATTTGGATGTGACCCATTTGTCACCTGTGCACAATTGAGGCAATAGTTGCTGACAAAGTTACCAAGCTACTCGATCATGGGTTGCTGGTTCCATCCTAAAGCCCTTGGCCAGTCCAGTTTTAATTGTAAAAAAGAAGGATGGAACCAACTGGGTTGTTATAGATTATTGTCAGTTGAATAGGTTTAGAAAGAAGAACTCCTACCCAAATACACAGATTGACAATGCGCTATATTGCTTAAAAGGGGCTCAATTCTTTTGGCAATGGATCTCATATCCAGGTACTGGTAAATTGACCTTCAAGGAGAAGTACAAGGAAAATTTGCAATTCTTACTGATAATGGCCTATATCAGAAAACACGAATGTCTCAAGGTCTTTGTAATGTGCCAACAACGTTTCAACATGCCATGGATACTGTGTTAGGTAATTTGAAGTTGTTGTGCGTTTTTGTTTATCTAGATGACATCAATGTCTTTAAAAGCACCTTCACGGATCACCTTGGAAATATAGAAGAAATCTTCAAAAAAACTAGCTGAAGCAAATCTGAATAACATGCTGCATAAATGCCATTTCTTAAAAATGAAGTTGAATATCTGGGATTTGTTGTTGGTGCCAATGGCTACGCCATAAAAACCCAAGGTTGAGGCAATTTGGGCATTTTCCAACTGACAAGTGTTCCCAACGTGCAGGTATTTTTAGGGATGTTCAGCTATTATCACCAATTTAAAAAGAGTTTTGCTGCTAACGCCAAGCCTCTATTTCAGTTGTTAAAGGATCCCAAGAAGGGGTCTATGTGGAATAAGGAAGCTCAGGACTCGTTCAACGACCTTAGGATGTACCTGATGACAGAACCAATATTGCAGCACTCAAACTTTGATAGACCTTTCTTTATTCAAACTGATGCATCCTTGATGGCAATTAGTGCCGTGTTGAGTCAGGAGGATTAATTTGGCAATGAACACCCAGTAGACTATACAAGACATACTCTGAGTAAGCAGGAGCACAATTATACTGTAACTGAGTGGGAATGCCTTGTAGTAATATATGCCTGTAAGCAGTTTCAGGTATATATTTATGGGGTCCACTTTACTGTAGTGACCAATCACTATCGTTGTGATGGCTGCATAACCTCAAAGGAGCCTGAAGGGAGGTTGGCCCAATGGTTTTTTTAATTGCAAGTGTGTGACTACAAAAATGTACACCATGTGGGGACAACGCATCGAAATACTGATGGACTGTCATAATTACCCTCCATTTTAGTCTTGCAAAATGAAGCCAATGCCTTGTATGAGAAGATGCTCAGTGGGTACACCAAAGACCAGCCACCTGAAATACAGAAGTACCTTATTAAAGCAATGGAAAGTATGAGGCCTAACAAAGGGCAATTGTTTAAAATTGTCAGGGACAAATCCCTATTGTATCCAAGACCCTCCAAGCAAACTGAAATTATTACCGCAGCTTATAAAGTAACCAGTCATGAGGGCCTACAGAAGACTCTGGAACATGTTTAATAGGAGTATTACTTATAATTCTTTAAAATTGACATCACCAAACACTTTGGTTGTTACACTATATGTCAGGTGCACAAGCCCTTTAAGAGAGCTACAACGTTTCAGCTAGTGGATCCTGGGCTCACATGGCATACTTTATCTATTGACGTTATAGGCTCATTGACCCTGAGTACTGAGAAAAGCTGATACATTATTGTAGCAAATAACCACCTAACTCATTGGGTAGAAACATGGGCTATTGCTAAAGTAGATGCCAGCAGTACTGCCAAGTTCATCATGGAGCAGTTACTTTATCAGCGAGCTGCCCTCAGGTATAAAATGGACAATGGCAGCAACTTTACCACTCATATCATCCCAAAGTTAAATGAGCTAATGGAAATTTGGGGAGTACTAAGGACGCCCTATCATCTAAAGATCAATGGAATGGTTGAATGAATAAATGGGACTCTGGCTGATACTTTGAAGAAGCTGGTCTCTGGGAAACTTTTCAACTGGTTCACATAGATGTTGGCGGCGACTTTTGCCTATAATTTAAGTTACTGTTCATCAATGGGGAAACCCCTTTCAAACTGCTTTATGGCATCAGGCTGGATTGCCCCCAATTTTATATTATGCAATTGAGCCGAGATCAGCAATGACACCTCTCCAATGTCTGGAGAATTTGATGAAAGCTTTGATTGGGTTGCAGTCCTCAGACTATGCTAACACTCTCAAATGGAAACTTAAAGCCAAGGAATATGAGGATACAAAACAGCCAGCTCTTCTAACTTTTGTAATTGAACAGGTTAATTATTGTGATACTCATGAATAGACGCTGAAACAATTTGGATCAGTTTTGGATTGGTCCCTTTGAAGTCATCAATAAGTCAGCCTTGGATGCCTATACAATTAAGGACCTCTCTGATGGTTGGATCATGAATTGAGTACATGCTAAATTCTACAAGCATGCCAATAACCACCTGATGAGTTGGGATTATTTACTAGTTTCTTTTTGATCAGGTTACTAATCTTTAGATGGTTGTCAAATGGTTTTATGAAATGGCTTCAAGCCACCTACTTCACCAGCAACTTCATGGGGCAATAAAGCCCCTTGTTGAGGGTATTGCTATCCCCACTTTTCCCCATGATTTTGAGAAAGATGCAAAATATAAAATAGAGGATCTCGTTTTTGGTGCGAGCTGCACTTGCATTGATGTGGCAAAAACTTCTCTTTTTAAACTCCAAATATCCTGAAACCCACTGGCACATCATGTCTTTCACTTGTGTGCCAGCTTTCATCACTTTTGCTGAGCATCAACTTGCTCAATATGTTGAGGCGATGGACACCGCTGGCCTCATAAATGAAGAAAACCCACAACTATACTTCCTAATGCCCCATTGGCTGATGCTCCCACCCAATGCTGTCCGCCATGGTCTGCCAGCTAAAGCAGGTGCCAGACAAAAGTTTCATTAAAGCTTCCTTGACTTCTGATATGGCTTCCTAGGCTGTTAGCTGAGGTGCTATATTATAATTTTTTTTATTTCTTTTAGTCTCTTTGTTTGGCCCATTTGCAAATAAAGATGCGTGGAAGCTCCCCTTTTAGGTTGGGCACCACAGTGCTAAAAAAGGAATGGCTTTAAGCCATGATTTATTTTGCAATGATTGACAATCAGTCTTTGTGTTACTTCAATATTATTTACTTAGCTACTATTGCCATTAGTTTGTTCTCTTGTTTTATGTTTGGCGATGATCACCACCATTGGGTATGCCTCCTCTAGGCTGTGGGGGATTGGGCGAAGGTATTTACATCAGTAATTATATTGGAAGAGGTAATTTGGTTAATTGGGGGGTGTGTTAAAAATTTAACCATATTATGCTTTTACTAATGTGTTCTGATACCAGTGGATTGGTCAGGGATGATCCCCAATACAGTTTACTAGTATCAATGATTGTAGGCCTCCATGGGAGGGAGCTCTGAGTTAAATTTTAAGATTAATTAAATGACTAAGTCTTCCTTATCTGTCAGGGATGATACCAAATAGTTTACCAGCCTGAGGGCAGGATTGCCTAGCCTGGGAAATTGAGTCAAAGGAAGTTCTGACCAACGGCATGCCAAAGCTGCAGGTCAATGACTGCAAAGCTATTCTCTGGTAATGAACGCTGATGATTCTAATAAACGAGCGCTAAGATGCCAAAATACTATATAAGTATGAGAGTATTTCTCTAATAAAGACATCTTATTCTCAGTATACTAGCTTTTACTAGTAATTATGTTTTTGTTAGTTTAGAACAAAGTGCCTAGATATTATAGTGAACAATAATCAAGTGTCAACTGAACCTTTATCAGCTCATATTTGTGTTCCCTGCCATCATACAGAGAATATTTTCAAGTTAGAAATACCCTCACAAACCTGTGAAGTGACCACTTTTCAACACCAGTTACATAGGCGCCAGTAATAGGTGCAATGATGCCATGAATGCAGCTGTGGATTAAGAAACATCTACTGCCATAGAGAGCGTGACGCGATAGGTTCTGGGACCCCTTGTACCTGGGCCCAGTTAATGCCCCACACAAGCGTGTAGCAGCGCATGTGTGACTGTAACATCTAGAGAAACCATTTGGCCCAGATCCAGCAGGCATGAACTTTGAAGTTGAGCAAGCCCATTCCCCCCTTCTCTTGAGTTTGAACAGAATGTCCAACTGAATAGGCGCCACATTGGCTTAAAAACCACATGAAGTTACAGATGAGGAATTTGATTTTGCCTTCCAAGCAGGAGATTAATGGGAGAATGTAGGCCGCTTACCAGAGCTTTGAAAGTATAAAAATGTTAAGCACTTGCACCTTTCCCTCAAGGTTCAAGTGAGCATATTTCCAGTAGGCCATCCAGTCCAAGATACTGGAAAACATTAATTGTTCCATCGCCTCCACTACTGGTCCTGATTCAGTAAAAAAGAAAACCTAAATACCTAAATATATGTGTGGGTGGCAAGGGAGTAAGACCCAATGGTGGGGGAAGTGGGGCTGCTCAATCTTAACTACTACCATCCTGTCAATATTAACTTTTGCATTTAAAGCCTGTTGGTAAAGGAAAAGGAGGTGCTCAACACCTTGAATGTCTTGCTCAAACTGATCACCAACATAGTGTCATCTGAAAATGCTTGCATCTAAACTAGTGCCTGTCTTGGGTGACTAATGCCCTGCAACTGTGATTCTGCTGCAGCTAACAGGATATTTGATGCAAAATTAAATTATATTCAGGACATGGGATCGCCTCAGAGAAGGCCCTGTATAATTAAAATAGGATCTATTAGACATCAGGTATATGGTTATAGGTGTGCGCAACTACACCCAGCTTATATAAATATATAAACACAATGATATTTTTTAAAGAGATCTTTAGCCTAATATCATTGATACCCACTTTATCACAAATATGTTTGTGTGTTTAAAGTTTACCAGATGATCCTAATCAATTATTTTTTATATTGGAATATGGCTATCAATAGTATTAAGAAGAAATAAATTCTATTGAAATAATATAAAACCACAACCACTCAGCCAAAAAAGAACCTATTATTTAACTAAAACATCAACCATTTACTTGAAACCAAAGAGACCAAAAATCACCAAATACCATCACTCAGTTAAACCAGTTGGAACTTAAAAAAACCAAATCAGCCTACCATTTATAAAAATCTTTAAACCTATTGAAGTAAACAAATAATACTAAAATGCTCAACCAATATGATATAGGATTATTATTAAAATCTTATAATTTCCTTAGTCTCATATATATCTTTTTTTAAAACGCTATAATGCTTTTCAAAACATAAACTATAATTATTCACAAAATATTTAAAGCATTTGTGAAAAGTTTGGTGATTTTTGGTTTATTTAGTCATGAGATAATATGCCTCACACATACACACATATACAATGATTTTTTTATATATTGAGATAGTAAAATTATAAAACTGTACTACAAAAATCAAAAATAAAAGGTAAGCTAAAAATGGGGGGATTGGGGATTTCTAAAAAAGTGGAAATCATGGGATAATGGTAGGGGTTTGAGAGAAAATAGCTGGGTAAAATGTGGTATTTTAGTGATTTGGTTGAGGATTTTTTTCTACATGAGAGCCTAATCCTATCCACATACAAACTGTTATGCAAGGTGAAAACAAGATCAATATGATTATAAAGAGGACAGAAGGCCTTGGAAAGCCTTACAAAAGTGGGCTTATAGTTTCTTGCATGTAGCTACCTCTTGGGCAAGATTAATTTCTGATACTTATAAATAGAACGAAGCTTTACTAATCTCCTTTTTAGTTCCTGTATAGTAATTTATTGTACTTTATTAGCTTTATAACATGCAGAAAATTTTTGAATGAGGAAAGCTAAGATAAACATAAACATTATTATTTGATATTATGGCTATACCAGATAGTGATCATTATCCCTTCTGGTTTAGTTAAAAGCTCCAAAAACTAATAATATGAGTTTGTTAAAACTTTATTTATGTGGCAAGTAGGTTCTCTCTAATATGAAGCAGATGAATTTGGAAATAGGAGTCAGGTTCTAGTCCAATTTAGATAAACTATTAAGGGTCTAGTTTCTTGCTCTGTAAATTAAGGCTGTGACCAGTTATAAATTCATATAATATAGTAGCCAGAATGCTTGTTGCCCAAAGTGACATTTTCCAGTTGATCAGGATCAGAGAGAAGCTAGAGCCTGTGTCATTCACTATCCTCACACATCTTGTTAAATCCTATCATATAATAAGAAAAATAGTAGAATATTAAACTTTTATTTTTTATTGAAGTAAATGAGCAAAGTTAATGGATCTATCGTGCTTTTCTGTATTTTAAATGCTTGAGAATGCTTGCACTTGCATGATTTAGAAAACCTTATAATGTTAAAAATATAGATGTTTAAATCTGAGCTTAGAATAGTTGTAGTGAGATACTAAAATTGATTATTTTGAACTTTTATGATTTTGTTTGGTCTAACCTTACTTTTCTCTCTCGTTGCAATCACTTTTGCAACATATTCAATTCAAGGCTAGGTAAGTTTTATAATCTCTTTGAGGAGATTAGTGTGCATCCAATGTTGGGTAGCAGTTTGGCGAGCAAAGTAAAGGGCACAGGAATGGGCCCCGCACCATGTAAAATTTTTAAATGCCCTGGCGACACTGACGGCCTTGATAAAAATAATAAAAAACTGGTAGTTAGTATTTCCTCAGAGATTTCAGCCTGGCAAGCAAATTGTAACCAGTTCATCAATACTATGCATTACCAGCCTGTAAGTCCTGGGGAACGTCCCCTTGCCATTGATTGGGCTCTTTTCCCATCCCTGAGTAAGAAGGTATTGAAGAGGGTGGCTGTACCCCTTGTTACCCAGGACGACCTCACCCACGTGGTAGATGAGCGCTGGGTAACAGCTCTTCCACTTCAAATTCCTCCCCTGGTACCCACACTCACCTCGGCAGAACTAGTTCAGTTAATCAGGGGAAATCTGTACCAAGATCACCAAAAAGAAACCAATTGACCCAAAATCAAGTGGGAGTCAGCCTGATAGTCAGATTCCATATAGTCAGAAAGGGATGAAGACTGCCCCATCAGCCGGAATTGCCAACAGTTTTGATTCAGCTAATGCTATGATTGAAAAAATCAACCCTCCCCCTTAAAATTGTTGGGGATCATCCCCAACAGGCAGGTGATAGCATCAGACAGCATCAATAAGGGTTCAAAGCTCCCTTTCTAGCAAATTGGGTGTTGTGGCTGACAAAACGCTCTTGACTGAACAAATGGCCCAGCAACTGGGCATATTTGGGTTGGGCATCCCAAACCTGTTCCTAGCCAAATGGGACTGCCCCTATGTGGGGTGGCCTTGGGTGATTCCCGCTGCTTGTTGGGCCAAATACTGTCACGCCAACCATCAGAAATGTATCTGAGCCTCAGCTCAGACATTTGAGGTTGAACTGACAGCAACTTGGCCTGCTGCCAAATTCTTTGATGTCATTCCCAGTTAACATGTCTGTTCCCCATTCCTGAACAATTCACCGTTTAGGTTGAACTTGAGGGACCCTATCCCAGCTTGTTTCCTCTCTAAATCAACCACTATGGAATCAGTTGCATCGCACTGGAAAAATTGTTGGTCATTTTTCCTCCTTAAATTTTCGTTAAAAAACCTTCCCAAAATTTAGTTTTTTATGTTGAAAAATAAACCGCCTTGCCCGCTGACCCTCACACTCCTCTTGGGGTTAATGGCCAAACTTGTCTGGTATTTTATTATGTGCCTGTATGAGATTCTGGCTCACCGGCAGTTATTGGGGAAAGTCCTTTCCAGTTCCATATCTGTCATACCAGCAGCAGTGCCTTTGACATTCTGGTTTTCCGTTTGGGTGCTTTGGCATCTAGGCTGGCAGGCCAGTCTAATTCTTACTTGCTGTTTGCCTGACACAGCCCCTGTCATCAGTGGAACACAGGGTTTAAGCATTCATTGATATCCAACAAATGGCGCTTTTAGAAAAGTTTTGTGGAGATGTACACACCCATTTCCCAAATGCAGTATATGTTGCACCACACTCCATGACCTGAGGTTGGTTAGATCTCAGGCTTGAAAACAAACAAAAAGAAGATGAAGCTGCACGAGTGCATGTGGTGGTAGACTTCCCAGATGGTCAAGACAAAGTGCACTCATTGGATCAAATCAAACCAGATTTTTATAATGTTCAACTTCCTCCACACAACTATTAAGCACACAGTGCTGAAACTTACTGTCTGGGCTTAAGGCATATGGAGAAATTCAATCCTTTGAGATGCAACGCTTTATGCTCATGCCAGATGTGTGCATGGGCAAAGTGATTGCAGTGATCACCCCATCCGCAGTTATTGTAGATATTTGTCCCAAATCCCCCACACTGCAGTTGTGTTCATTGATGGGCTGGAATCCTACCCATTCTGTGTCACCATGGATAGCGCGCCCCCTATCTGTACCTTTTGTCACGCTTTTGGCCACAAGGCCCACACCTGCCCAGCCAAGGAGGGCATCACACAAAACGAAATATACCAGAAGCAATGAGCTGTGCAGACACAAATTATGAACTGGCCATAGACACCAATGCTGCCTTCCTGTGGGGCATGCAGGGATGTTACATTCAGGTCAAACCTGTGTCCCCGCAGGAGCGTAAGAAGGCCAAGCAGGCCCGCAGGGCAGCAGCCAAGGCAGTGGACATAGCCACATCCGTGATCCTGCATGCCCAGATCCAGGATGACATCAAGTCATTTGCTGTGGAAGCAGCTTGTGAATCCATCCACCAATTAGATTGGGCCAACCAGCCTGATGACCTGATGGTTAAGTCAGATACACCCAAACAATGTTACCAAGCCTTGATCAAGACCGATTATACCACCCATTTCTCTACCAATTTTTTGCTGACCTGCGATGATGCACCACAGGAACACAGCAATTTGAAAATTTGAAACAAAGCTGCAAAGAAGAATACAAACCCACACCTACATCCAAAGTAATGCCAATCCTTAAGCCATCGTATAAAGGTCCAATGATGAGGTCAAGAGCCCTCACCTCAGAGAAAGTGGCAAAGGGAGGCCAAGGGGACCCTTCCCCTCACACTTAAGGTGCAATGGGGGAGTCTTCACAATAGGGACATTGAATATTGCTGGACTCAAAGCCTCGCCATCCTGGGCTAGAAAACTGAGTTTTTTAAAGAATAATTTACCTTTGGACATCCTGGCCATTCAGGAAACCCACTGTCCGTATGATGCTGAGAACACATGGGAAACCATGCTCCTCCCCTCCCTTTCCTTTTGGTTGCCACACTGTGGGGTGCTTGTAAGTGTGACCCATAATTTTAACTTTATTTCTACAAATTCATTCCTCAATGGCCATGTGCTTTTTGTGTCCTTTTTGTGGGACAACGAAGAGAATGCATTTGTTAATATTTATGCCCTGAATGTGCGCGGGCATGCTAGGAATTCTTCTCAGGCATTACTTCCCTCCTGATTCCCTCTGACTCATTTTTAGTGGGCGATATGAACTGCTGGGCCAACCCAGTCACCAACCACTGGCCTTTGGCGCCTGCCCCCCACAGGGGGCACGTTTAACTTTGCATTCTAAAAGCCACTTTTGGCTGTTTGGTACCCTACCTAAACATGCACCACTGCTCCCCAATATTTCTCGTCTCCATGTGCACAATGGTCAGCTGAGGTTGATGTCCCACATTTACCTTGTTCTTGCCCCATTGAAATTTTGGTCTCAGGCTGCACACTTTATGATGTTGAAAATTGATTTCTCTGACCACAGGTTGGTGTCGATTTCCCTCTCTTTGTCACACCCAGTGGCACAGGTGCTAAAGTGGTGCATATTCACCCAGCTGAGATCACGTTGACCAGGTTTTCCTCATGGGTGGACACCAAAACTTCCGCACTGGAGTTCACCACACCATTTTGTGCGGACCCACTTTCAACCTGGTCAAACTTCAAAGCAAACACCATCTTCCAGGCATGCCACATCTCATTGCGTCGCTCTCAGGCTGCCTCAGTGGTCATTTTGCGCACACTTGCAGAAGTAGACCACCTGGAATCTAATGTCCCTTCTTCAGGCTACAGCCTGGCTTGGGGTTGCAAGTGGGCAGAGGTGTCTACTTACCTCAACGCACTGGTAAGGCAACACAAACATTGCGTTTGTGTAAAGTACAAAGCAAAAAATGTAACGGCAGGTGAAACATGCTCCATTTACTAGATTTCCAAAAATTCTTTGCACTGCGATAGAGCTTGGCCTGCACACAGGTGAGATGGCCAGACCACTCTGTCGCAGAAACTCCAGATGAAGTGTTAATTGAAGTTCAAAATTATTACTCCACATTGTATTTCTCCAATCCAGTTGAACCAGCTAAAGTTGCTAAATTTCTTAAAAATGCACATATCCACACCATTTCCCGTTATCTGGAGTTAATGAATCTAATTTCTCAAGATGAACTCTGAAACGCCATTTGCAGTGCACCATACAGTAAATTCCCTGTTCCAAATGAGATTCCTTATGAGTTCTACAAGAAGCATATCATTTATTTCTCCTCTTTGCTGCTTGTCTCTATGAATCATTATTTGCTAGAAACGCGCCTCCTTTCTGGGTAACAGGAGGCTTTCACAATAACGCTGTATAAAAAAGGGGATAAGCTGGACTTGGCCAACTAACGCCCCATATCATCTACTAAAGCAGATAATAAATTATTTACCAAAATCATGGCCAACCGCCTAGGGGAAGTTGCCTCTGCTCTCATTTCCTCTGAGCACTTTGGTTTCATTCTTAAGCGGTATATATGAGACAACATACATACCGTAGCCAACATCTGCCAATCCACGGCTACTGGGGCACTTGTTTTTTTAGACCAGCAGAAGGCTTATGATAGACTCAACTGGGATTACCTCAAAGCCTGCCTCCACAAGTTCCACATCCCCCATCGGTTCATTAATTGAATAATGTTGCTTGCAGAATCTGCCACAATGGCTGTGCATGGCCCTGACTTCCTCACTGATATAGTTCACCCTCAAAGGGGACTTCGCCAAGGGGACCCTTTGAGACCACTCTTATATAACTTCAGCCTTGACCCACTTTTGCGCAACGTGAATGCCCTCCTCACTGATGTCCATGTGCAAGGTCAAGCACCAGCCAAGATGTTGGCCTTTGCTGATGATTATGTGATTGTGGTGTCTAACAACCAAGATGCACGTGCGCTTGAGGCTGCTATCCAGGATTACTCCAGGGTAAGTAACGCCGCACTTAACGCCTCCAAAACCAAAATCATTCTCCTTGGTAAGTTCCAAGCCCGCTGGTCACCAGCACCCCATTTCCTACCTGCTTCAGCAGCTAGCTTATGGGCTCACTTGCCCCACCCACCCCATACCGCCCCGCTTGTGCTCCCTTTTGTGCCAATACCCACTGCTGGTCTGGTACACCATTTGGGTGTGTGACTGGAGGCGGGAGGGTACACCTCGTCAGTAATAGAGCATCATATGCTGGACAATGTCACAAAACAAATCACCTCCCTCAGAGCCCACACTCATTCTCTCACAGGCAGAGTTGTTCTAGCAAACTCTATGAACCTATCCAAAGTTTGGTTTGTGGCCCATGCTATCACCTTTTCCCCATCTTTCTTCACCTCGTTATATTCCCTCATGAAAGGGTGGCTTTGGTTAGGCTGCCCACCGCCAGTGCGTTTGGATGTCTTGTTAGGCCCTTGTCATTGTGGTGGTATGGGCCTGCTCAACTTTGAGGCCAATGCAGCCAAAATACTTGGCACCTGGATCGCTGCGTTAGCAACCCCACACTACACACCCAACACTGGTCACACGTGACCCACTCCAATTTCTCCTGCTCCCTAGGCCTCAGCAATCCTACCCACCCACATTCTTGTTAAAGTATCTTGCCTCACATCCCTTTACCGAGGGCCCACATGAGATGCTGCCCCACTTCAAATGAATTCTCCTCTCAATGTGAAGCGCTAAGTGGAATTTGCATCAGTGGGCACACCACCCAGAGGGGTCCCTACTCCTCACTTCACACAGGAAGTACAAAGCCAAGTTGTTTTGAACAGTTTGATACCAAGGAGGTCCTCTATCATGGCCATGATGGATTATCTGGACATTTTAAACACCCTCTACTTCCTAGAAACCCAGAAAGCCATCTGGAAGTACGCCCATCACCCTCTTTTAAAGCTGCACATTCATACCCATGTGTGGCACTGCTTAAAATGGGTATACCATATGTTGAGAATCTATATGACTGGACGACAAGCCACCATTATAACCACACGGATCATTGGAGGAATTCCGCCAAAGGATCAATGGACAGAATCCGCTGAGGATGTTTCAGAGCTATAAGTGATTGATCGCTTTAGGATGAGGCAATAATGGGTCATAACAGGTCTTATTGGATTGCCTTTAAAATAGGACGATAAGGCAATGTCAACATTTGATAAAAGATATATCAGATTACCTTGAATCAATACGATAAAGAATTGAAGAACAACGGACCATCTAGTACTAAAAAAAAGAATTGAAGAACAACAAAACAAAACCAATGAAAAGATGGCGACATGAATAAACTAAGCAAAAGGGTCAGTACTGACTAAAGTCGCTGGGATATCTGTGAAATGAGGGGACTAGAGGAGGAGGCTTGAGAGGTTTGTGGAGAAAGAAGAAAAGAAAAGGATAAGAAGGAAGAAAGAGGCGGACTAGAAGAAGATCCGCCGACTTATTATATATTAAATAAAAGAAGTGTTTGAGGGAATTGCTCCCATTATATTATATTAAGTGTTTACGAGTGTATCAACAAACCAGTGATCATCATATCGTTCATTCCAATTGCTCAATGGGAGAAACCCTGTGCGAAAAACCCTTTAGCAGGTCCATACAGAATCACTGAGATTTGACACCATACCACCAAGCAATCCAACGCATCACACTCCTCATGTGTTGTGTGTGACCAATATGGGACTTTGGTCCACCGCCTGGAAGAGTGCCCTCCATCAAAAGTGATCTGGCGTGAGGTTCAGCATCTCTTTTGCCAGGCTCAAACACAGCCCTTCAGTCTATCTAAGTACATCTTCGCCTTGTCCTTGAATTCTCCTGTACAACCTTTACTCTGAGCTTTAGTGGTTGCAATTGTAATGTGGACTATCCACACAGTTGTCTTGGATGCCATTTCAGGCTCTACTCCCACCCTCCAGGAAGCTGTACGCCAATTCCAGTCGCATCTCATGGACCACTTTCAAGCATGGTTGTTTGGGTACCTACCATCCCTTCAATGACAGTTGGTCTCATCCTGGTTTCTGGTTTTGTTCATCACTTCAGAACCTTTACTTTATATGTGCTCAATAGTGTTACAAGCCTTTACTCATGATACCCCTTCCTTTATTTGGCGCTCCTGCTGGCAACAGGAGACATTGTTAGCTTCTCTGGGGTGCCTCTTGCTTATTTTAGTTCTTTTAGTTTACATATTGGAAGTGTCTGTCTCATGGTTGGCCTTTCCTGAATATAATTTAAATGTATTATTTAACCTTTGAATTTGGATTGTCAGCTATTGCAATTTCAACTAGATTATGTGGTTTCCAATATTTTCTAAGGTAGTATTTCATTTAATCAGGTAAGATTGCCAATTTAACTAGCTAGTTCTGATGCTTTTGTGAACTTTAAATGGGAAGTTCCAACTTAGCTTAAATTTATTGTAGCTAGCTATATATTTTTTAACTTGCAAAGCTATTAGTATGATCTTCTAATACTCATAATGTAACCAACACTTTTGGGTATAGCTGGATCAACTTTTTGGCATGTTATTATGAGGCTCCAACTCAGTCATTGATTTTGATTGAAGAACCAAGGCTATGTTGATGGCTGTTTATTTTCTGGCAACCACCCAATGATTCTTTTATTTTAATTGTTGGGCAACATTACCTTAAACTTGTGTCATGATTCATCTTTTTTGGTGAAGCCTCTTACTAGGGGTTGTGACTCACTAATATTAAATTATTATTAAATGCTTAATTATGCTCCCTTATTAACTTGAGTTAAGCTAATTTGAGGTGTCAGGACCATCCCCCATAACAATTATTAATATCTTGTGTGACTTAACAATCCTAAAAATTATCAGAGATTGATCCTGATACAATTCTAGTTTAATAGATTCTGGCGACTAAAGCTGAGGATAATTAATCCCTAATTTACTAATATTACTTATGATTACTATTTTTTATTAACAAAAACAAAGAGTCTTGCTAGGCTAGGCATTCATTTGCTAGTTATTGCTTACTTTAAATACTAACTCCTTTCACCTATAGCCTCAAAACTTTAGATACTGTGAGGCTCTATTTTAATATATTGTCACTTAGCTTACTACACCAAATTAATTTAGATTAGTATCTTTAATCCCTTTTCCAACAAGGTCCAGGTTGTGAACTTAGGGGGAACTTTGCCCCTCTCTCTCTTAGGCCATGTGATGTACTAAGCATACTGCATCAGCCATAATGTTTGAATTCTGGGCTGGCACCCAGTGAGCAACCTATTAGCCAGAATTATGATAACTTGAATTACATTTTTACCATTTCCTAGGTCTGGGTAAGCTCTGGAGTAAGGTGGAGAAGTAAATATCTTATTTCTGGTAAAAAATGACAATGTGATAGTTAAATAAGTGGCATTTGTTTGTCATTTATCACCTATAAAACTTGAAACTCTCATCCCTGACATAATACCTTGGTTATATTGACTAGTTTTTATAGTAATTTGCTTTAGTTTTTGTGGGTAACGTTTACCCAATATATGAAGCAAACAAGACCACATTTTTAATTGAACCATTTTCGGCTCAGCTCATATTCCTGTCATCTAACAGGCAGCTTTGCATTTTTTTATAAAAAACCCTTGGACCTGTGCAGTTGCCACTTTGCAATATTATCCTAAAATGATTTGCCATGAAAATTATAAATATTGTAAGGCCAAACTAGATTATCTTGAGTTTACATCTCATGGCTGAACTTGGTAACTTCTTCTTCAAACCGTTGTTGGTTGCTTTGAGGTAAGGAACATATGGTAATCAAGAGGAAATTGGATGCTACAACTTATAATAGGGCCTTGGGGTTTTAAACTATCTGGGAGGGGAATAGTCAGAAAAAAGCCACAAGTCCACTAGCTAAGGGGTCTTAAAAGTATTGATGAGGTTGTTCAGTAGAAAATTGGTGGACTAGTGGTGAGAAGTTTGGGGAGATTAAGGGAAACATAAATTTTCCCTTGAAGATACTTAGCTGTTTTAGGGGAGACAAGTTATATCCTTGAGGTTATCTTGCTCCTTAAATACTCTAAGGGGGTTTCAACCTTAAGGGTTTAATTTGGTGCTTCTTCCTCTAAGGGGAGTTTCAACTTTAAGGGCTCAATTTGATGCTTCTGTGGGTTTTCAAGTTGCTCAAAAAGTTCAGGAGAAGTTGTCCAGCCAATAATTTTGGTTAAGCTGATTTTGCTTGAAAATGTTTTTATTAATTAAAGATTGGTGGGTGATTTTAACACATGCCAAACACTTTCTTGGAGGGTTGGACTTATATTCTCACTTACCTACTAACCTGGCACTCCTGATGGTTGTTTGTACCTTGTCAAAAAATTGCCCAGTTTTTAGGGTACCATCCTGACTTTATATTAGCTTTCAGGGCTTGAGGTGGCAGAGTGGCGGTGACCCAGTGTTTGTCTAGTGTGTGCCCTAGATCTTCTATCTTTCAGCTGGCTTTCTCTAAGATTTGGACCCTTTGTTATCCAGAACTGGTGTTCCACCTGGGTTAACCTAAGGGTATCAGCTGAAATTTTTACATATTGGCTTAAGGGGTTAAATGCTGCTGTGGTATATTTGTATCCTTCCCTAGAAAGATATTCCATTGTAGTAGGTATGCCTTTCATTTCATATCTGTCATTCTTTTTAACTAAAAAACACATTGTAGTAAGTTGGGACGCTAGTTGACAATATTCTTCCTTGCACTTGAGCTTTTGGAAGGTATTATTACATCAAATTATAGTTATGAGGGGTTGGAGGTTTAGTCCTATCTGGTTTATAGTGATTACCTTCATCAGTTGGGTAAGATTCAATATCTAGTCAGCTTAGAGTCATGTACAAAACCTTTATCCTGAATTATAACATAGGCAATCAAAAAAACTTTTTCATTCAACCTTATATAAAAATTCTGAAGCATCAATCTACTTGGTTAGATACTAATATCTGATTGTACCAGGTACAGTTTTGCAGATTTTCTATTTTATCAGCTTTGGAATTATATAATGAGAATGAAAACCTTTATTTAGAATACTTTAAATTAATTTGGGCCAAAATCTCTGTGATCAATTTTAATACTGCTCTGCCTCAAACCCTATATTTTAAGATTAAGTTATCAAATTTAACTTCTTTACCAGCCTGTGAGGCTATAGCTGCTGCTCCAACCAATGCACCCATCTGACACAATGCTACCATATCCTGGTATAAAAGCATTACTCCTCCAAAATTCCAAAGTGGTTCCCAAAAGTTAAAAAAATTGAGACTGATGACTAGTCCTTTTATAACTAGTGACATCAAAGATAAGGCTAACATCTCACCAGTTGACCCCAAAATAAAGTTATTAACCATGTCAAGTTGATGATCTCTTAGGTTTCAGATCTTCAATTTTGGGTAGAAGCAAACCTTGTACCCATGTGGAAACCCTATACCCTGTCAAAATGCTTAATGCAATCAACTCAATCATATGAACCTCATACCTCACCTGGCAAACCACACATTTCCAACCTTGTCTACCCTTGCAAGGACTTTGAGTGCAACATGACTGGGATGGCATACCCTCTGGCCCAACTTCCCCCATTTCATGTCCTCTTGGGCCCACCATTGGTGAGGGCATGATGTAATTTTTGTCTATAGATATGATTTATTTCAGAAATCTTTAGATATATATACCATTTTCCTTCAATTTTAACATCTTGCATATTTATTTCAATATTTTGCATTTCAATTTCAACATTTTGCATTTTGATTTTTTAATATTTTGCAAATCAATTTCAACATTTTACAAATCAATTTTTAGTGATTTTTGGCAATAAAATTATATATTAAAAATATATAGTCTATTGATTATAAGAAAGATAATTATAAAGCATATTTTATTGATGATCATAGGGCAATTCATCTGCATAATTTGTAATATTTCTAAGAATAAGTTTAAAATATCATGTACCATCATTAGCAAAAACAGTAGCAGTCTCTTCTATAATTAAGTCTGAGAGCAATCCAAATGCAACGCTTCTTAAATCTGATCAAACTCCATTTTTTATCTTTGTTTTGAGATTCTGATGTGACTGGATGATAAGCCCTAAGTTGTTACAGCGGAATGGGTAGAATCTGCCAAGTTTGATCATGAGTGCAATTATTTGAGCACCTTAGTATGAGGCAATAAAGGGGGAAAATAGATGGTTATTGGATCACTTCCAAATGAGGCAATTAGGAGATTTCAATGTATGACAGATAATTGGCAAATCACCCTAAATTAGGCTATTGTGAATTTAATGAATGAATATCTGCCAGAACCAATGAGATACAGTGTAATGAATTACTAAGCTGAGGAAATGGTATTGTCTAAAGCCGCTGAGATATAAGTAAGATGAGACAATTGAAGGAAGAAGGTTGTTAGTAGTTTTGAGCAAAAGGAACAGCAGGATCTGCTGTATATATATATTAGATTAAATAAAGAGTGTTATTGGGGCAATTGATCCATATTTATTAAAAGTTTATCCGTTGTTTTGAGGATGACAATTGTCTTATCATCAGTCCTATTGCTCAGTGGGCATAACCCTGTTCATAAAACCCTCAGTGTATCTCTGGTATACCACCAAAATATAATGCTTTGAAAAGGCATTTTCAATTGGATTTAGAATATATGAGTATAGAGATATAAACTTAGACTCAAAATTAAATAATGAAGTTATTCTCTCTATATCTTGCCTTCTGTAGATTCTAGCATTATCTATTATAAAACAAATTCCATGCAGAGCTTATTATTGTATAGATAAGAGCAAAGATCATATAAATAATCAGCAAAAATATCACCATTAAAGTTGAACAACCAATAGCTTTACAATATTGCAAGCCATCAATAGTCATACTAGCAATCAAAGATACTAATCTACCTCACCGTTAGAACAGTTACAAGGCATGTGTTCCTCTTCTAGATCTTCCCTGGCGATGATTGAGATGTAAATTAATTGAGAATTCCTCAATAAAAATAGATTTTGTAATAATTATCTTTGAAGTGGTTATAAATCTAAAGGACATACTCTTTTCTCAATAAATCATTTCAGAATTATATACTCTATATAATTCTTGATAGGTTAACCTCATTATAATTTGTAATTTTTGGAGATATCTATTAATACTTAAAATTGAAATTAAAAAATTTTCTTCTTATTCCTCCTATGTTTCTTTGATCTCCTTCAAGGTTATTTGTAAATTAAAAGTGTTGACAATCTCAAGTTTTGTATGTAATACGAGTGTTTCAAAGGTTGATGAGGAAAATATTGACCAAAAGACCCTAGCCAATTCTTATTGGAATCCCTTAAGATGGGGAAATCCTTCTAAGTAAACTCCTTGGCTAAAAAGCTCAATTGTCAACAGTCAGGTTGTGCTGAACTCACAGCTAAATATGGAAAGTATTGTGAGGCTCCTCCCTAGCCCAACTGTTCTGTTCAACTACCTAGGTGGAGATCACCCCCTTTTATAAGGGTGAAGGAGGTCCTGCAATGTGTAAATATATTCCTACCCAATGATTGGGTTAAATATTAAATCCTTGCCTAACGGAATTGTCCTACCCAGTATTGACCCTCCATCAGTCATTCCATTGAAGCAAGGGAAGTTTAAGAGCTCTGATAGGTCCAGACTCCATATTACCTAATTTTGCTATTCCTAGCCTAATGTGAATTTTGTGTCTCACTCACTTTGGGCCTCAACACATTTATATACTAAGCATCAAAATATTAAAGGGTTTGCTTCTTGACCCCCAGATTATTATTTTTAAAATTAATATAAAAACCAGTCTTTTTATTTTAATTGATATATTTTAAATATAAGTGGTCCATAATCCCTTAAAAATATCTATCCCAGCAGTAGAGAGTGAACCTTCTACTGCAAATTATTGTGGAAATCCAGGGCAAAATAGCACCAGCGAGAATATAATCCTCTGGATTCCCACAAGTGGTGCTCACTACAGGAAGCTGTACACCACTAAAACAAACTAGAAAAATGGAGGTTAGTGGTGGAAAACTCTCATGACCTTCCCACTGAATTTAAACCCCATCTAACTACTCTGGAAATTCAGTTAGCCAGTGCTTTGTCTCACCAAAAAAGGCTTGAGTAGCACTCTTCTAAGACCCTTATGAGGCTTCCCTTAATATCCACAAACCCCCTTTTAAAGATAAGTTTAACCCAGGGGAGGGAAATATTGCTTTCTTCCTTTTTATGTATAAAGTTGCTATGGACGGAGCAACTGACCATCTAAAAAATTAAGTACATCCTTCCCTGCTTGAGTTGTGAGGCTCAGGAGATAATGGTTCTTCACATGGTCACCTTCAGCACCTGGACAAAGGTTAAACAAACACTTCTTGAGGAATTTGGCTCCCTGCAGAGTTTAAAAATTCAAAAAAGGCCTTTATGTGCCTTATTCTGAAAAGGGGAGAATTGATCGCTTCTTTTGTTGAGCAGTTTTACAGCAAAGCTCAACCTCTACTGCTTTCAAAAATGCTATCACTAGATGATGCATTGCGACTAACTTGGCTGGATTAGCTTCCCATCCCTCCTTGGCAATGTATATCTCCTCAGTTAAGCGCTCTTTCCAAAATGTACAAGATATTAAAGAGGCCTAGTTAGCGGTGGCTGACATCTATGAATATGATCCTATGTAGGAA
>JAKSZP010008599.1:0-38527 GCA_022478985.1 Massospora cicadina | reverse complement strand
ACTACTGCAAGATAGTAAGTAATAGGTGACAAAGGGGGAAGCCCTATGAAGCGGGCACTAGAAGAGTAGCTGTGTCCCAGATTGAGAAAAATAGGACACTCTGAGTTCAAGAAATCCATGAGAAATTTATCGTGGCTGGAATAGGCCTGGGTAAAAGGTGCAGATGCAGAAAAGGCTTCCTTATTAGCCCACTCAAGTGCTGCTAATGTTGACTAATAACTGAAACAAACTCACCTGTGGGATTTTTTCTTTTGCTTTGATAACTAAATCAAATCAAAATTCTTTTTCTTGAAAAAACTAAGAATAACCGCTTTATTGAGCAAAACTTACTGATTTAAATGCAATCGACGCCTGCTGCCCTAGCTTGGGGTGGTGGTGCATCACCATCTGGCATCTTTCATCTGCCACCAAAGCATGCCTGGGCTATCTCTGCTAGCCCTCCTAACCCTACAGGTCATTATGTACCTCCTTGGGACTTGGCCCACCACCTCTCAAGCTTCCAGGTGGTGCTCCCATAGAGCAATTTGCATTTCATCCTCTGGGTTGAATATGGATATCTCTTCCAATAAACAAGCATGGCCATCGTTGAGATGTCCATAGCGGCTTTTAAACCCGCCAGCTATATCGACTTCTTCCCCTTTAAGGGGTACTTTGATCTCAGATTCCGCTCTGAAGCTGATGCAGTGGCAGCAGCCAAGCTGCAATAACTTAAAAATTCCCCTCCCCACCGTTTAAACCTGGCTCCCAGATGAAGCCATTTTGGTGGTCCAGTTTGCCAAGTTTGCCCTTCCATCTCTTTTTGAACACCTCCACCACAAGCTCACGGAGGATTTGGTCATTTACAGCGCAGACCCCGTGTTGCAGTTTCTGGTTCCAAATGGGGTGTATCATCTGGCAGGGCCTCTCACCTTTGTGACAATCTGCCCATTTCATCATTATTCCAAACTCGCAATTCCCCCCCACAATGTGATTGATACGTAGCTGATCACCCATTCTGAGCTTGTATTTTAAATCAGCCGCGCCATTTGCCCCTTGTGGTTCAATCTTGACCACTCAAAGTACAAGTGCCCCACGGTTTCTGCCTCCACCACTTCTGCTACTCATCCCTCAGGTAATGTGCTATTCCCCTCCGCTCTAAAATATCCCATATCAAAGACCATACCGCGTATAACGTATGGCCATTTAGCTCCAATTTTTTTGAATGAGGCTCAATCCTCCTGCCCCCAACCTCAGGAAAATCTGGCGCTGCTCACAATGTGGTGCTAATTAAAAACAAAATCTTAAAATTTTTTATAATAATTTGACCAGACTATGAAATCCTGAGTTGATGGCTGATCCAGTTTCAGTTGAGCTGCCATGGTCAACAGCGTGTGGCCAATCAGCTCCTGCCACTGCCCCAATTCTGGTAGTTGGCCCAGCGCTGGCTGAATCCAATCTATTCAAGGCTCTAAAATGGATTGATGAGGAAAAACGGCTGTACCATGTGAAGCCAGATTTTGCTTTAGAGGAGTTCTTTGTTGGCCCTCCCAATTCTTGTCCCCGCCATTTTCACCCTTGAAGTGGTTTTCTGACTTATAAAATTATTAATGAAATGGCATTTGAGGCTGTAGCTGCCCCTGCTAACACCCTACTTCGCCAGCATCTTCATGGGGCGATGGAGCCCCAAATTGAGGGTATGCCTATCGCCAATTTCCCCCATAATTTTTGATGAAGATGCAATGTAAAAAATTGAGGAACTTGCTTTTGGTGTGAGCCACGCTTGCATCAATGCGGTGAAATCTTCTCTTTTTGACCCTTTTATCACCAAACCTGCCAGAGCATCAAGTCGTTCATTTGTGTGCCTGCTCTCATCACTTTCGCTGAGCATGAACTTGTTCAATATGTTGAGGCGATGGACACTTCTAGCCTCACAACAAAGGAAACCCTCATCTATCCTTATTATGCCCCATGTCGCTGATGCTCTTATACCAATGTTGTCCGCCATGGTCTCCCAGCTAAAGTGGGCGCCAGAAAAAAGGTTCCCCAAAGCTTCCTCACCTTCTGATATGGCTTCCTAGGCTGTTAGCTTAAGGGCCATATTAGGATCATTTTAATTTATGATAATCTCTTTGTTTGGTTTAATTGCAAATAAAGATGAATGGCGAAACCCTTGTTTGGGTTGGCCACCACTAGTGCTAAAAACTCACCCACGGGGAAAAGAAGGTCATATTTTTAATAAACAACATTTAAGGAAGATACTAACTTTCATCATTAGCATCTAGAGCCTGGAACGCGGCGGAAAACCCAGAATGCATATGGTTGAGCTGCTTACCTTGAAAGTATACCCCTAAACAAGAAAGTGGGATTGGGCATGAGGGTACTCGCCTGACCAGCTAACCAACACACATCAAATGAAGCACAGCTTCTGATGGACTGATAAACAACCTGAATGCTTCTCAGAAGTCAAGTGGTAGCATCATATGAGCGAAGAAGTCCGCCAGGAACCGCTCCGCCTTGATAAACAAAGGCCCCCTACAACGTTCTCCACCATAGTACAACTGCACCACAAAATTCCTAAAAGGAGCGTACCAAAATGTCAGATAGCTAACAAACTCTGGGAGAAGCTCCTCCTGAGCTAGAGCAGCTGCAGTACTCACCACTGGCACATCATCATCACAGATATTGGGAAACTTAGCAAATGGGGCTGGGCTATGATTGTGAACACCTCCATCGCGCCTGGCACTAAGAAAATATGATATTGGACAAATGTTCAAGTGAACCATGTAGGATGAAGACATAGTGTAAAAATCAGTAACAATAGGATGATGCCAAAGGATCCTTTTCATCTGTAAAGGGGGGAAAGTTGGAAAATACTATATGATTAAATGATAAGCCTAAATTATTATTTGATAGATTATTTGCTATCTGCTAAAACCTTGATGAGTTTTATTAACTATAAAATGGGATTCAATGTTATTTGTTGTCATGGATGAGGCTACAAAAGGTTATCAGATCATTCCTCAACCGGTGGAATGACTAGAATTTAACCCCAAACTGCGTAGGTACAGGCGACTAAAACATTGTGGTTGGGCCTGTAAGTATTATGTCCCAACTTTACAGCTTCTTAGATTATCTGCTGGTTCACTAAGGGACATGTCCCGCTAGCAAATGAATTAGATATTGGTTGATCTCAATTTCAGTTTAATAGTGTCTAAAGATTTTTTGGATAATTTGATGTGTCCAAATCCATTGAGGAATGATCTGTGCAAATGCTTAAGATCTCATTGGGCAGAGTTGCCAATAAAATTGAGGCATCAGATGATTAATCGTTAATTAAATAGCAGGTGCACTGATTGGGATTGGTCAGGTTTCATCACCAACTAATTGGGAAATTTAATCAGCAGTTGTGAGGCATATGATGCTTCCTGCAACCAACAAATCAATCAGTTGGTTCACGACCTGCTATAATGGGTAAAGAGTCCCATTACCTAAGCAGATCGCTAGGCAAGTGTGTTTGGTTTGCTGTGATCAAGCTGGAACATTAGGGACACGTTTTCTAGATCTTTTATATTATCAGTATGGGAATCCAGCTGAGGGTTGCTCGCAGGTGCTGGTCACTGCTGGATTTTACAACCTATTTTTAAAAAAGGATAAAAAACACTAATAATCAAAAAACTGGGTTCTATAGGTTTATTAGTGTTAGCGAAGGGAAAAAAAAGAACCTTCTCAATATCTTGCCACTCAGTACATAAATTGTATCAAGTGTTAAAGGGAATTTAATGGTAGTTTGGAATAGCCTCGTATAGTCCAAATTAGGAAATATGTGAATTTGTCCTATCAAAGCTAGAAAATTCACTTCACTTTGGATGAACAACAAATGAGGAATTACTTTTAGGCATGATGTACCCATGGGGTAACGATTTTTGCATTTCACCCAATTTCCATTAGAGAAAACTATTGCACCTTAGAGGACCTCCGCCAAGCCTAAAAAAGGAGTGGTCCCACTTAGGTGTTTGCTTTGAAATAGAAGTAACTGAGGGAGAAACCTCCGATGGAATCCTCAGGTTCCCTCATATAATCAGAGCAATTTGACTGCCCAACTTCATGCTATTTGCCCATATAGTATTCATAGAAGTGCTCCCCAATTTTCAGAGTTCCACCGAGAGTTGACAAGGGTCTTTTGGCCAATAAAATCATTATTATCACTTAAATCACTTTTAATATTATCATGAACTTGTAAATGTCCAAAATTTCCCCCTTTCACCCTATTTTGACCCAAGACATTCTTTTCTTTTAGCTGTGAAGGCAATTGTCCATCAATCAGGCCTCTGGGATGTCTGATGAAGGGATACTTAGCCCAATGAAGAAGAACATTGCCTGAGAAGACTTCAAAGGGAAAGTCAACAACAGCTGCCATTTCATGGCTGAGGCGCCAACCAAGGAGTTGGGCGCCAAATTTCCCCTATAAATTCCCTAGTATTTTTATTAATAAAGGAGATCATGATCCAAATAACATTAATAAGTTCTATTAATCTTCAGCTAGTTATTTTTTAGTACAATAATCGTGAGTTTTTTTGTTTGATAAAGAGTAAGTATTGGGTATCCCTAAAAGAGAAGAATACATTTGACATAGATCTCTGACGACCTAGCATGAAAAGAACTAAGGATGGGAACCTTTGAATCTGAGAGTGGATTAAGTTTAGCCAGGATAGGGAAGAAGTCCCTAAATTTCAACATAGTCAGTATTTCGTGGATCATTACAAATTATTTTTTAGAACACCGATTAACTAAGTTTATTTATTCAACTATGGATAATAGTCCTCATAATATTATCACCCGTTTATCTATAATAATAAGCAACGTGTATTGTCCAAATATCCAAACGTGTGCTGTTAACTTCTGGAAACTATTGTCAAAACAATCCCTAATTTTAACAATTGGTGCTCACTACAGAGGGTAGTTAAGCAAGGTTAGCTAATCCGCAATGTCATATAATGACGAATTTAAGAGAGCTATGGCTGGAATTGCAACCTTCAATAAGAATGCCTTGAATTCAGCAAATCATAGAGAATTTGCTGCCCTAGAGGAGAGTCACTAAGAATAAGGAAGGAGTAGAAGAAGGTTCCAATTTTTGCAATGAGCTACTCAGAAAAGTAATGTCCATGAAAAAGAAAGAAGAAGATATAAACAGAGAAGTTTTATTCCTGAAAATAGAATTATATGTGGATTGCATTTGATTGCGCTCACTCATCTCAGACATGGAATGACTAGTGAAACAAGTCAACAAACTAAAGAATCAGAAATGCGAATGTGAACCCTATGCGGTGAACAATGCCAAAAAAGACTCCAAAAATTTTAGTTGGGAAGTTTTCAATCCTAGAAATATACAACTGCATTCACTACCATTTCAGAGATGACCCCAAGATTACTCCTCTTGTCAGTTGGGTATCCAAGCTGTAAGTGGCGGCTAGAGAAAAACTTTAGGAATTCAAAGACACGCCAAAACTACCACTTTTCATTGGGTTAACGCTCCTGCATACTTCCGCCTGTTCAACATGGCTACTTTTGGGTGTGGTAAAAGACAAAAAGCTTTGATAGTCATGAACTGCTTGGATACTGACTGCCAAAACTTGGTGTTACCTCATCTTGATAAAGACAGCTGAACCTATTATGAGGCCTAGGCTGCATTTAAGTTTGAGTTTTGAAGTCCCTTTCATATGTCAAAACGCAAGCAAGAATTTATGGGGATCCAGTTCCTAAAAGATGGAACCTTGAGTTTTTTACTGACTGATTCTATCAAGGGTCACAGATTTTGATCAAAGCAAAAGTCTTGACCAATTTTGATGTGTGGATTTCATTACGAGAGCCTCTTCAGCATTATCACAATTTGCATCAAACAATGTCTTCTGTGTTATTTACCAAAATAACCATGCTGGATTTTGGCTTTGAAATTGGCTTGCTGGTGCTTGCTGCTTTGAAATCCAATAATGTAAATCAGGGACTTTTATTACAGCTGATATTAAAACAATAAAAACAAGGAAATAGTAAAAAGCTTAAATATATAGATGGTTTAATGGGCGCCACGCAGGGTAAAAGAGAGTATATCTATAATAATTCAATAAAGGTATTTAAAACGTCAAGGCTTGATGTTTGTATGGCTTAAGAAAATTCCAAATTTGGTAATATGAAATTTTAGCCTATTGAGGCTTGACAAACTCGCATCTCTTTAACAAAAAAAATGGATGAGGAATCACTATTGGCCAAAACGTACCCATGAGGTATTGACTTGATGTATTTCAGCTAATCCCATTTGCGAAAAATCTTTTCTCCTTGAGGACCTTCACCATGCCTATAAAAGGGGGCAGTCCCCGCTTAGGTGCTGGAATGGACTGGGTATGGTTGGGGAAGCATTGTTCAGTGGATGCCCATAGTCCACTTGGGGGTCAGAGTAATCTAACTATTGGTAATTAATTTATTTTCACAACTAGGAGTCAAATTATGTTACCTCAATTTGTGGGGTTTCACCAAGAATTGTCCATGGTCTTTTGGGCAACTAATTCATTATTAAACTTGACTTTCTCCATATCGCATACTCATAAATGTCTGACATTCCCTCTATTTGGCCAAATTCTACCCACATCATTCTTATTCTGAGGCTTAAGAGGCAAATATAAATATTAAACCCCTCAAGAATGTTGGGGGAGAATAGGGCTGAAGGAAGTGGCCATGAAATCGGTTGATGCTGAGTCCAGAGGAGAGGAATTTGATGGAATACTCATCCCCCCACTTTTAGGTAATGGAGAATGGCCATTCCCAAATAGGGCTGAGTTTTTCACTTCTTGGAGTGATTCAGTTATGTTAATATAGTACCAAGTCAGATACTTGCAATGATGGAAGAGGGGCCCTGAAATCATTTGCAGCTTTGCCTTCTTTGCTAACAGTCTTTACTAAATTAGTCATGGCCTCTGATTGCAATTGGATGATGTGTTTTGCCAATTTTTCTCATAGCTTGCTCAAGATCAGTCATATAAGAGAAAATATCCTTAGCTAATAATTCTGGCACCCCAGGCTCTCGCCCATATGACACCTGGAACGGGGACATTTTGAGGAACGCTATGGTAGCTAATTTGGTAAGCCTTGAGGGCACTGGGTAAGTAGAGATCCCAGTGGAGATAGTCTAAGGTGGCCATTTTGCGTAAAATTGAGACCAAGGTCCCATTTACTCTTTCTACCGCCCCATTTGTGGATGGGGTTATAGGGTGCTGAGAAGAGTTGTTGAGATCCCATAGAAGTAGCAAAGAGCTATATTACTTGTGAAGTAAATTTTTTCCCATTGTCACATAGGAGGACCTGAGGGGCACCTATGCCGGGTGAAGATGTAATGGTGTAAGAAAGCAGCTGTAGCTTTAGCGGTATGAGCGGGAAGAGCCACAGCTTCAACCCACTTGGTGAAATGATCAATACCAACCAAAATATAGCGGTTTCCGCCTGTATTTTGAGTGAGAGGACCTATCACATCCAAACTTATGGTGTGGAAAGGTTGGTGGGGCGTTGTAGGTTGATACTGATATTGGATCTTAAAGCTGTTTTGTTTCTTACAGGTCAGGCATGCATCTAAGACTTCTGTTATGGTCTCCATGATGCCCTCCCAATAGTACGTTCTTTTATTCACTTGTAGGTTTTGCGCACTCCGCCATGCCCTATGATAGTGTGAGACTCTAAAATAGGCAGGGACAAGCTTAGATGGTCGGAGATAAGGCAGCCAATTTACTTCTACTTTCTTATATAATCTCCCGTTCTAAACTTTTGAGTTGCAGGAGTGACAGGCGCGCATCTTCTGTACTATTTCATCTTCATCTTCTCATGATTAAGGAGGCATGAAGAGATCGTGTAACCTCTCAGCTTCACTATTGTCTAAGTGAAGAACAGGAAGTCGTGTTAACCCTTCTACATTCATGTGACGCGTTCCTGTCCGATGTTCAATAGTCATATCATAATGCTGGAGCTTCAAATCCCAGAGAGCCAACCGCCCCTTGGGGTCCTTCATATTCTGCAACCACTTCAGAGAGGCGTGGTCAGTAATTACTTTGAATGATGTCCCATATAGGAAGGGCCAGTAGTGTTTGACATCAAGCAGAGCAGCTAGACACTCCTTCTCCATGATGCTGTAATTACGCTCAGCTTTAGAAAGCATTTTGCTAAAGTTAGAGACGTGTTAATCAACTTCATGCTAGTCCAATTGAGCCAAGATAGCTCCAACAGCGTAGTATGAGGCATCTGTGAACAACATGAAAGGTTTGCTGTAGTCAGGATGGCGGAGTATGGGTCTTTTTTGTAATAGTGCCTTCAGGGTCTCAAAGGCAGCTTTTTGTTCAGCACCCCGATGGAAAGGGGTATTTTTAGTTAAGAGCCATATGAGGGGCTCACTAAGCTTCACGAGTTCTGGTATAATTAATGGTAATACCCCATCATACCCAAAGGTCTGGATGTCACAAAGGGTTTTGGACGCAGGCATCTTAGCTATAGCTTCAACTTTATCTTGAAGAGGTTGAATTACATCTTGGGAATAGCGTGTCCAAGGAAGTATCAGCTTCTTATGGAAATATGTGCATTTATAGGGCTTTAACTTGATATTAGAAGCCCGCAAGCGTTAATCACCTCCTTTAGATGTGCGAGGTGCTCATTGAAAGTCTTTAAGAAGACTGTAATATCATCGAGGTAGACAATGACACAGTTTAATTTTAGATCCTGCATGATAGTATACATTACTCTCTGGAAAGTGGTGGGTGCGTTTCACAGCCCTTGCGGTAGCTGGGTAGGTTGGAAGAGACCCTCACTGCAAATAAGAGCACAATTTTCCCCTGGTCTTATGAAGAAAGGTCCATATGCCAATAACTGATAGCCAGGTCAAGGGCAGAGAAGTACTTAGACCCAGAAAGTTGGGCCATAGCGTCATCAATACATGGGATAGAATAGCTATCCCTCTTGGTGAGGTTGTTTAATTTATGATAGTCCATCAATACCTGATGACCTCCATTTTTCTTCTTTATTAATAAAAGGGGGAGGACCAAGGGCTTTGTGACAGCAAAGCAATCCTTCATATAGGAGCTTATTGAGCTCCGTCCCCATCTGTAGCTCCTCAGCTTTTGATTTGTGATAGGGCTTGGAGCAAACAGGTTTAGCATCACCAACATCAATCGTATGCATCCACCCCTTCATTTGGCCATAAGCATTGTCAGACTTGGAGAAAATGTCGCTGTAGGCCTCGAGTGAGGAGTGGATTTTATCCAACTTAGCAGGAGTTAGTTCATCGGAGATCTGAACAGAAGGTAGGGTACATATGGAGTGATCAGCAGGTAAGCCCATATCTGCCATAGATCTAATACAGTGGACTTGCTTGAAGTCCTCAATGGGTATCAGCAGGCCTCTTCCGATCTCCTGATGCTTTTTTGCCACCATATCCTTCTTGGTGGGATTCCCCAGCGGAAGGTTGATAGGCCGATGATAGGCGGGATAAAACACGCCAGGAAAAACTCTGGGCTCAAAAGGACTACCTCCATCTATGCTAATGAGATGCAGTAGGCAGTTGTGTGGGATTCGCATGATAATCTTTGTGTCAACTACCTTTTGTTCCCCAGCATTAATAACCACCTCTTCAGAAGTATAAAAAGGGATACCCTCAAGGGCATCCACTGAGGGAGGCAACAGTTTTGTATGCAGTCCCGCCGTGGTGTAATGCAGGGTTAGTGCGGAGGTGGATACTCAACTGTGCAAACATAATCCTTTTTATTGAGGTCTTCATTAGACAGAACTAGAGGAACCTCATTGTTAAGCAGGGAGAGATAGCCCTGCTTTGAATTTATAACAACTTCATATTCAAGCATAAATTGGGTTCCAATTAGTAAATCATAGGTGGTATTGGTTAAAACCACTGCTGCAGCTGACAAGAGAAGCTTCGAAACCGTATGGTCTTAAAAGAGTAGGCTCCAAGGGCACGGGTGTTGTTTGGGCCAGCCATTCCAAACTCTTGAGTGTAGTCAAGGTCAGGGCTAGCTTAATTTTCTTTATAAGCTTAGTTGACACAACGTTCACATGGGACCCAGTGTCAAGGATAGCTTTAACCCGCATCCCATTAATGACAACCTCCACTTTAATTAAAGTACCACCAAAAGGAGGGGGAAGAGTGAAAACTACTTTTTTGTAGAGTGGAGGCAAGGCGTTTTGCAGTTTTGGGGTTGTCATGATTTTAACCAGATGAATCGTTCTGATAGTATTCAAATTAGGGGTTTTGGTTAGTCAGTGTAATTGCCAGCTAATTAGCTAGTTTAATAATATTTAATGTTATATGTTCATTTGAGTTTAGGTTTGACAGAAGCTGCGTTCACCACCAAAATGCCATCCAAAGATTGATGTGGGAGTTTCCAGCGTAAAAACTGATAATCCATTATGACTTGTCCAGAATGGTTCAGTCTTCTAATTTGGAGCACCGGCGACTCATGCCAAGGATGCTCAAATTCCTATTTATTTACGATTTTTATATACAATCGACCAGCGACTTATGCTGAGGATGGATTGACCTAATTTATATATGGTGATTATTGAGCAGATCTGGAGGAAATCGTTATAAGTAGAAATGAATAGAAGTTTACAATCTGATAGAGGTTTGGAATCAAGAGGCTGATGGGTTTTCCATCAAATGATTGGCCAAAGAGCACTTGGGCGCAGTAGCCCTAAAAGTAGTATAAATAGTCGTTCATTCCCTACTAATAAACATCTCTCACTTGCCATCTTTCCTGTTTGTTTAAAGTAGCTTGGTGCAATTAAAGTGAGAAAGGTGGTATAGGAGATTCCTGAAGACTCAGGTGATCACGCCTGGAGTGCCTGGCGCTGCCAGCTCCCATACCTCCTTCTTATGAGGAACCAGTGGGATCTGGACAGCTGGCTACCAGTGGTGAGCTGCATAGCCACCAACCCTAGCTGGGTGCAGCGCGGGAGGTGCCATAGCCGCCCAAGAAGGGGGATGGACTCTCTGAGGAATGTCTAGATGGGTTGGTGAAGGGTCGCAAGGGTGGGGAAGCATAGGAGTGCCTGAGCAGCCCAGGAAGGGGGCAGGACTTGCCAGGGCACACGCCAAGGATGCCTGGGGCTAAAGGCGAAGCCATTGGTGGTTAGTTGGTAGGTTGGACGCAGGACTTGTAGGGGTTGGTACACCAATGAAGGCGAAATAGCAAAGGGCCACCAGTCTTCATACTGTTGGCCTGGCACACTAGCGGAGCCTAAGGTTGATTTCTCGACATTGGTGCTCACTACAGGGGGCTTCGCTGGTGGGCTGCTTGAGTAGTTGGAGGTTTTGGTATGGAGTGGAAAAAACCACTAGTTAAGACCAGCGCTCCTTTGAGAGGGCGCTGGGAGGTCTTGACCCACCATCAGGGTGGATCATAAAGAAGGATATCATCTGGTTAAGTGGAGGGCAATGTTAGGATTTTAACCAAATGAATCATTCCAATAGTATTCAAATTAGGGGTTTTGGTTAGTCAGGTGTAATTGCCGACTATCGCCTAGTTCAATACTACTTAATGTTTTATGTTTGTTCAAGTTTAGGTTCGACGGAAGCTGCATTCATTGCCAAAATGCCATCCAAAGATCGTTGTTGGAGTTTCCAGTGAAAAGCTGATGAATCTGATATAGCTCATCTGAAATGGTTCTATTGTCTAATTTGGAGCACTGGTTTCATACCAAGGATGCTCAAATTCCTATTTATTTATGAGTTTATATATAATCGATCAGCGACCTATGCTGATGATGGATTGTCCTAATCTATATTTGGTGATCAGTGAGTAGATCAGGAGGGAATTGCTATGAGTATGAATGAATAAAAGTTTACAATCTGATAGAGGTTTGGAATCAAGAGGCCGATGGGTTTATTGGCAGATGATTGGCCAAAGAGCACTATGGCGCAGTAGCCCTAAAAGTAGTATAAATAGTCGTTCATTCTCTCCTAAAAACATCTCTCATTTGCCATATTTTCTGTTTGTTTTAAGTAGCTTGGTGCAACTAGAGTGGGAAAGGTGGTATAGGAGATTCATGAAGACGCAGGTGATCACGCCTGGAGTGGCCAGTGCTGCCAGCTCTCATACCTCCTCCTTATGAGGAACCAGTGGGAACCTGGCCAGCTGGCTACCAGTGGTGAGCTGCATAGCCACCAACCCTAGCGGGGTGCAGCGCAGGAGGTGCCATAGTCACCCAAGAAGGGGGCTGGAATCACCAGGGCATGCCCAGATGGGTTGGTGAAGGGTCGCGAGGGTGGGGCAGCATGGGAGTGCCTGAGCCGCCCAGGAAGGGGGAAGGACTTGCTGGGGCACACGCCGAGGATGCCTGGGGCTAAAGGCGAAGCCATTGGTGGTTAGTTGGTAGGTTGGACGCAGGATTTATAGGGGTTAGTACGCCAATGAAGGCGAAATAGCAAAGGGCCACCAGTCTTCATACTGGTTGGCCTGGCACACTAGAGGAGCCCAAGGTCAATTTCGCGACAGGAGTATTTCTCCTGGATAGTCTGCAGGGTATGAACACACTGGGTGGATTAAAGAAATGTGGCAATGAGCTGGTCTGCGTCACTGGCAGTGTCAAAAATCTCAAGACCCCATATCACTTGCCAAAGATAAGTGTGATGAGGGATCTTTGCTCAATTCACTCTCTCTGGGTTCAATCTATCAGGTACCTCCACTTCACCTGGGGCTCCTAAAACATAATGACCAACATCTTCATCACCCCCCTCAGACTCGTCATCAGAGGGATTATCAATGCAGGTTAGGGAGCCCATAGGAGGTGGGGTAGGTTTAGGACTTCCCTTATGGGGTGATAGGTCCTGGGGTTGCTCCTCCACTTTATTAGCTTTTGAAGGGAGGCGTTGGAACTGCCACTGCTTTTATTTCGACCTTTAAAACATGGGTTTCTGCGCTGCCTCAAGGAGATAGGCTTCATACTAAAATTATCTGAAGGAGAGGTTGAGGTAGATAGCACTGGAGAGGTAGATACTTTATCTTCAACAGATTTTGGTCGTCCAGTGGCTGGGTGCTTCTGTAAAACAGGCGAATAGCCTTTGTGACCTGGTCATTTACCCCATTGTTAGTGAGAGTTATTGGAACTCGAGAAAGGGGTTTAATGCTGAAGAGCAGGCCTTGAAACCACTTAGGAAGACCGCTCTGAAGAAGAAGATATACAAGTCAAAGGGTCGACTGCTTCCACCAACTGAGTTTTTTGAACTGAAGATGAGGGGAAACACTGCCCTGTCACAGCCATTACCATATGCTTATTATTTTAGGAAAGAGTACCGTTTGTGCTGGAAACTTTGTAAGATCAGGTTTCCAAAGGGTAACAGCAGTGTAGAAAATAACTTAGTTGGAGTAGATGCTTGACTCAAACATCCTTGGTTAGGGGCAAGCTCATAGATATTAGAAACCGCTAATAAAGCATCCTTATTATCTCGTACAGTTGTGAAAGTGCGCTTTACAAAAAGAGAGATACATCGCCAAGGAAGGATGAGATGCTAACCCAGCTAAGATAGCTGCAATTGCACCATCAAGAGGGAGAATTTTGTTAAGCAACAGAGGTTGAGCTTTTGTATAGAAGTGCTCAACATAAGAGGTATTTGATTCTCCCTCTTGCAAACTAAGACACATAAAGGCCTGTTTCTGCCGTTACAAACTCTGTTTGGAGCCAAAATCATCAATAAACGCTTGCTTAATCTCCGCCCAAGTGCTGAGGTTGACCATGGTGGGGACCATGATTTCTTGAGATAAACGGTTTTAGCAGGAAAGAATATACTGGATTTTTTGTTGGTCAGTTGTTTCTTCCATCGCAGATTCATAAAGATAGAGGAATGAGGCAATACTGCCCTCATAAAGTATGAATTTGTATCAAAGAGGGCGTTTTTGTATAATTGGGCGTTGAGATGAGTACTGCTCAAGCCTTTTAAATCGAGACTAAGCACTGGCTAGCTGCTGTTCCATAATAGCTAGCCTAGGGTTAATTGCAGCGGGAAAGTTAGAAGGGGTACCACCCCCCCAACAACTTCCATTATTATAGCGTTTTTTGTAGTGTGAAGGAGCCCCTGTAGTGAGCACCACTTGTTGGATTTTGGCATTAAAATTGGCTTGCTGGTGCTTGCTGCCTTTAAATCCAACAATTTAAATCAGGGGCTTTTATTACCGCTGATAGGAAATCAAAAAATAAGGAAATAATAATTAGTTTAAATATATAGAAAGTTTAATGGGCACTGCACGCGGCTAAAAAAGAGTATATCTATAATAATTCAATAAAGGTATTTAAAACGTCAAGGCTTGATGTTTGTATGGCTTGTGAAATTTCCAAATTTGGTAATATGCAATTTTAGCTTATTGAGGCTTGACAAACTCGCATCTCTTTAATAAAAAAATGGATAGGAATCACTATTGGCCAAAACGTACCCATGAGGTATTGGCTTGATGTATTTCAGCTAATCCCCATCTGCGAAAAATCTTTTCACCTTGAGGACCTTCGCCATGCCTATAAAAGGGGGCAGTCCCCGCTTAGGTGCTGGAATGGATCTGGGTATATTTGGGGAAGCACTGTTCGGTGGATGCCCCATAGTCCACTTGGGGGTCAGAGTAATCTGCCTAACGGTAATTGATTTATTTTCACAACTAGGAGTCAAATTATGTTACCCTAATTTGTGGGGTTTCACCAAGAATTGTCCATGGTCTTTTGGGCAACTAATTCATTATTAAACTTGATTTTCTCCATATCGCATACTCATAAATGTCTGAAATTCCCTCTATTTGGCCAAATTCTACCCACATCATTCTTATTCTGAGGCTTAAGAGGCAAATGTCCAACAAACCACCTTGCAAATGGTGGATCATTTTGAGATTCTTGGAGCCACGTTCAAGGCCCCTAATCAAAATTTCAAGCCTAGTCTGGTCAGAAATTCAAATCCCACCAAATTGGCTGAACCCACTAAGGAAACACCCAATCAAACAGTGCCAGGTAATAACCTGAGGGGTTCAAACGGACAGACAAGAGTAACATGCGGTGTCACCAGTGTTGAGTGAAGGGCCACTTTGCTGCGCAGTACTTCAGCAACAAGCCTAAGGAGCAAACTAATGTGGTGCAGGAATAGGAAGCTAAACCCACACAAGAGTTAGTAAAAGGACATGCGCCCTAAACGTGATACAGTCTAGAGCTGCAGTTAAAACTGATCCTCCCAATAACGGTAACAAAGACATTGACAATAGCAGTCTGTTTGTTGATGACGACATGCCAAACCAGCTTTATCAAGTGGTAAGCTTAGATGGAATGCTGTAACCAGAGTCGGAGCAAAGGGTATTGACCCCAAAATAATCAGGAAGGTTGCTCGCCCATATGCATGCCAGATAGTGGACAAGAATCAATCTGCTGAGAATCCGGATGAACTGGCTAAGGTCAAATTAGATGAGGTGAACCTGTCATTCCCCTAAGCGCTTTTAGGAATCTTTTCCTGATTTGTTAGCGCAACTAATTCACACCCTCAATTTGGAGAATAAAGCCACTATACAATCAGTAAGCATTTTTTGCAATACTCCAAGTTTAAGTTTACTGATATAATGGTCAATCAAGTACAGATGTGAGCAATTATTGACAGAGGGGCGCCAATTTATATTGCTTTGACCAAGTTGGTGAAGAAAATGAAAGTATCGCCCAATTTTGAACACAAGAAAGAATATGGGACCAATAGGCCTGATACAACCATCTGCTGTGGAGCGTATAGCTCTTTACCACTCAGATTTGGATCCTTGGTGGTATCCGCCCTAGCTGTAGTTTTTTCCAACTAAAACTAGAACATTCTAATCAAGACTGAGTTTTAAAGGAAGTATGGAATTAAATGCAACTTTGAGGATAATATGTTGACCTTTTTGGATCAAATGCTGCATCTGTTATATCAGAGAGATGAGGAAACTCCACTTAAAGGAGTAACAATTTCAATAATCTGATCTACAACGATAGCATTATCCTGATCTGCTACAAATTGGTTAGATATAAGTGGATAGAAATGCTGACAGCAATTTGGAAAATTGGAGAATTCCGTTATGAACCAAGAAGTCAAGTACAATACTGCTGGGATCGCAGATTATAGCCAACATAGGATTGGCTTTAGAAATATCTGAGCAACGGTATGGAGAGATCAGTAGCCTATGAAAGAAATCCAGAGGAGAACAATGGGTGGCGCCTGGAATAGTGATGCTGGACCATTGAGAAATCCGAGTTCTTTTGGCGAATTTGAGTGTAAACCAATGAAGATTGAGAAAAATCAGATCGTCACATTATTTAATCTTATCCTGATGGTGATAATTCAGAATACTATGATTTTGGGTCCCTCATAAAGATGGGATAGCTGGAATGGGTTGCCAAAGAGTATCAATTTGTTGGTCAACTTTGATTAACTCGCTGATCTGACGGAAAGACAGCAGGAGGAGGTTCTTGAATTATATGAAAAGTATCAGGAAATCTTTACAAGGATGATCATGACTTAGTATGTGAAAAGAACGTAATTCTTACTTTTGACACTGGGGAAGATAGACTAATATGGATGAGACAAATCCAACAGTTGAAGGCAGCTGAAGCAGTAGTTGAAGAGGAAAACAGCAAACTAGTGGAGCACAAGCTCCTAGTCCCATTATCAAGCCCCTGGGCAAGCCCTATTTTGATCGCCAAGAATTAGGATGGCTTGATTGGGTGGTGATCAACTATCAGAGATTGAATAAATTAACAAAGAAGGATTTGTACCCACTACCATGAATCGATGTTGCATCATACCGCCTGGGAGAATTGAAGTATTTCTATGCAATGGATTTAATCTCAGGATATTGGCAAATTGATTTTCCAACTGAATACAAAAATAAGTGTGCGATCATAGCTGCACAGGGGCTATACCAACCAACATGGATGCCCAAAGGTGTTTGCAATGCGACTTCAACGTTCCAAAGAGTCATGGACGACTAATTAAATGACCTGAAGTTGTCCTGTGCCCTGATGTACTTAATGACATAAATGTGGTCAGTAGAACTTTCACTGATCATTTACTCCATCTGGAGGAAGTTTTTAAGAGGCTATCCATAACTAATCTGAAGATCAAGCTGAGGAATGACCACTTCTAAAAAAAAGTTGGAATATATGAGGTTTGTCTTTAACTCCAGTTGGCTGCAGCCTCAGATACAGGAAGATAAAAGACATAGAGTGGATACTGTCCAAAGGAGTGTCTAAGATATCTAAGTGCTTCTTGGAATGTTCAGATAATAAAAAGATTAATACAAAATTTCACAAAATGTTCCGAGCCCCTTTTTCATTTTCTGAATGATCTAAAGAAAGGATTCATTTATAATTAAGTGGCTCAAGGTTTTTCAATTAGTTACGCTGGTATCTTATAGATTCTCCTGGTTAAAAACCAAATTATAATCAATAGTTTATATTACAAACTGATACTTCACTAATGATGATTAACACCGTCCTGAGTCAAGTGGATGAATTTGGGGATGAGCATCCAGTAGCTTATGTGAACTGGATGTTATCAGTAGCAGAAAAGAATTACACCATTACTGAGTGTGAGTGACTTGTGGTGATTTACGCCCATAAGCATTTTTGAATGTATATCCATGGAATGCACTTTAGATTGGTAACGGGCCGCTCCTCCCTGTGCTGGTTGCATAACCTGAAAGGTTCAGATTGACGTCTGGCCCGATGGTCACTAAAACTTCAAATTTACAACTTTGAAATTATCCATTGATCAGGTGCTGCCATTAAAATGTGGATGGATTACCAATGGTCCAAGTGGTATACCATTGGGCTGATAAAATATCCTAGTGGATGGTTGATGGAGAAATAGGGAACAAGCCTCAAGAAATCCAAGGTGAGCTTTGAAAGCAATGGAAAACATCAATACCAAGGATGGACAAGTATTCAATATGTCTGATGGAAGTTGACTGCTATTCCTAAGACTGTCTGAACGAGTGGCAATAGTTCTAGTAGCACATAAGGTTGCCTGGCATGGAGGCCTGAGTAAGAAAACTGACCACATTTACCAGTATTATTACTGTGATGTCTATCAACTATGATGTGTCAGATTTCTGTATTGTTGTGTGGAACGTCAGTTTCATAAACCACACAAGAACACATTCAGATATCAAATGGTTCGCCCAGGATTTGCCTGGCATACAATGTCCATTGACGTGATGGGACCATTGAACATTAGCACTGGGGATTCTTTGTATCATAGTTGTGATTGATCAACTAATGAGATGGGTCAATACAAAAGCACTGTTGAAAGTGGATGCTACAAATACCACACAAAGAATCCTGGATCAAGTTGTTTATCACCACGGATGCTTGCAATTTTTAGTGACAACTGATGAATTTTAAGCCTCATGTTATACCAAGATTAAATGAAATAATGGGGATCTGAGGAGTTGTGTCAGTCCCCTACCAGCCAAAAACAGACAGACTGGTAGAACAATTGAACTGAATGCTGGCCATGACGCTTTGGAAGCTGGTCACTGGAAAAACTTTCAAAATGGGTTTCCTACCTTAGTTCAGTGACATTTGTCAGACAACTACCCTCCCAGCTTAAAGAAAAGATTATCTTGGGTCAAAATAGGCCGAAAGGGGGAGATGTCAGACATTTACAAGTTCATGATGATGATAAAAGCGATTTAGGTGATAATGATGATTTTATCAGCCAAAAGACCCTGGTTGATTCTAGGTGGAACCCCGCGAATTGGTCTAACACTTCTTTGGTTACTATATGGGTAAATAGCACGAAGACAGGCAGTCAAATTTCCCCAACCACACGAGGGAACTCAAGGAGTCCATTGGATTTTCCCCTTGGTTACATCTATTATTAAATTTAATTTTTAAATTTATTGCGAGGAAGGCTGACCAGGGGACGGAAATTTCCAAATGTCAACCCAAAAGAGACAAAACTTAGTAACATGGAAAGCACCCCAGAGAAGCGATGCTATCTCTTGTTGCCAGTGGGAACGCCACTTATGGGGAGGTGGAGGGAACGTGTGAATGGGCCGTAGCCACAATTGAACACGTGTGGAGGAAAGGGTCTGATTTGATGAACCAAACTGGGAACCAGGAGGAGACCAGCTGTCGGCGATGTGGTGGGAGGTATCCAAACATCCACACCTGAAAGTGGTCCACCAAATGAGACCGGAATCTGTGGACAGCTTCTGGGAGGGTGGGAGTTGAGCCTGCGATCTCATCCAAGACAATCGTGTGGATAGTCCACATGGCTATTGCAACCACCAGATCACGGAGGGAGGGTGGAAGGGGGGAGGCCATTGATAAAGCAAACATATCTCCTGACAGGCTGAAGGGATGTGTTTGATCCTGGCTAAGCATACGTTGGACTTCGCGCCATATCACTTTAGAGGTAGGACACTTCTCCAGGCGGTGGAACAGCGTTCCATACTGGCCACACGACGCAGGATAAGTGTAAAGTGTTAGAGCGCTCAGCTGTACGGTACACCTGCCTCAGGCAGCACCACACATGGGAACGGATTTGAGGCTTCAACAGAGGATGGTGTGCGTATTTCCAGATAGTTTTTTGGGTCTCAATGGAGTAAGGGATGTCCATCGTGTCCAGGTAGTCCACCCTAGATAGGACATGGGGCTGTGTGGGGATCACACCATCATGGCTGGGTAGCCCCTGTACCTCTTGTGTGAACTGGGGTGAGGGGCGGCCTCTTCAGGTTGTATGTCCGCTAATATGAATTCTCCACTCAGCGCTCCGCATGGAGTGAAGGATTCGTTTGTAGTGGGTTTTAGTACCGTGAGGACCTGTGGCCGATGGGTGTATAGCCAGGTATTTCATCAGGGAGTGGGGGCTCGATGGATTGTTGAGGCCCAAGGCGCGGGAGAAGTTGGAGCAGGCTGCACGGGACCAGTGTTGGGAGGGGAGCGTAGGGGTGGTGACGGCTGCAATCCAGGTACCCAAGATCTTGGCCGCATGGGCTCTGAAGTCAAGCAGGCCCATGCCACCATGCTGATGAGGGCCAAGCATGACCTCTAACCATACTGGTGGAGGGCGACCTGACCATAGCCATCCTTGCATCAGGGCATGAAAGGATTCGAAGAAGCTTGGGGAGAAGGGGATGGCGTGGGCTCCAAACCAGACTTTGGAGAGGAGCATAGAGTTGGCCAAAATGACCCTGCCAGTAAGGGAAGTAGGGTGGGCTCTGAGGGAGGCGATGCGCTTCGTCACGTTGTCTATAATACAACTCTCCATTACTGCTGATGCGTATCTGCCTGCCTCCACCCACACGCCATATGGCGGACCAGCCCTATGGTAGGGCATGGCACAAAGGGGAGCACCAGTGGGGCGGTGTTTGGTGAGCTGGGAGGGCGAGGTGTGTGCGAGCAGATGGGCCAGGTTGGGAACTAATTGCTGGGGCTCAGCAGTTCTGAAACTGACTAAGGAGGATGTTTTCAGTTTTGGAAGCGTTCAGTGCCGCGTTGCTTACCCGGGAAAACTCCTGGATGAGAGCTTCAAGCGCGCGTGCATCTTGATTATTAGACACCCCAACCACACAATCATCTGCAAATGCCATTATCTTGACTGGGGCTTGTCCTGGCACATGGACCCCGGTGAGTTGGGCATTTGCATTTTGAAGTAGTGGGTCAAGGCTGAAGTTGTATAAGAGTGGGCTAAGGGGGTCTCCTTGTCACAAGCCCCTTTGAGGGCAGACTACTTCCGTTAGGAAGCCAGGGCCACGTACTGCCATAGTTGTAGATTCCGTGAGCATCACCCAGTTGATAAAGCGAGGGGGTAAGCGGAATTAATGGAGTCAGGCCCTGAGGTATTCCCAGTTTACTCTATCATAGGCCTTCTTTTGGTCCAAGAATGCAAGTGCCTCAGAGGCTGTGGACTGGCATGCGTTGGCCACAGAGTGCTCGTTGTCCCAAATCGACCTTCTGGGTATGAAACTGAATTGTTCTGGAGAGATGGTGGCAGATGCTATAATCCCTAAACGGTTAGCCATGATTTTGATTAAAATTTTTGTATCCATGTTAGTTAAAGAAATGGGGCGCCAGTTGGCTAAGTCTAGCTTGTCCCCTTTCTTGAAGAGTGTGACATTGAAGGCCTCTTGTCCTCCTGGCAGGAGGCGCGTTTCCAAAAGGCTCTGGTTAAGTGAGGCCAGTAGTAGTGGGGATATATATTTGAAGTACTTTTTGTAGAATTCATATGGAATGCCATATGGGCCTGGGCATTTTCGGTTTGGTGAACCATGAATGGCTGTCTATAATTCATTTGGAGTAATCAAATTCATTATTTCCGGGTATCAGAAAATGGTGCAGATGTGGGCTCAGTCAAGAAATTCCGCCACTATGTCTGGCTGAATTGGATCAGATCGGTACAACTTGAGGTAATACTTTTGTGTTTCAATTGCCACTTCAGCTGGCATGTCCGCAATGGAATCATCTGATCTCCGCACCTGTGTGCAGGCCACGCTCTGGCATGGTGCAAAAATTTTTTAAAAAAATGTGTGATGCACTTGTCGCCTTTGTGATGCGTTTGGCCCTGCGCTGAACACAAACCCGATATTTGTGTTGCCTTTTGAGCGCGTTGAGGTGGGCGGCCTCCGCCCACTTCCAGCCCCATGCAGAGCTGTATTCTGTAGCTGATATATTGGACTCCAGGTGTGCCAACTCTGCCAGAGCATGCGAAATGACAGCTGATGTGGCTCGTGAGCATCTGGAGGAGAGGTGGTGAGAGTGGCAGATGGTATCATTTTTGAAAGTTGCCCATGTGGAAATGGGGTCCACACAAAATGGTAAAACAAGCTCTTTTGCCAAAGTTGCTGATTCCACCCATGTGGAAAATCCTGGTGACGCGAGCTTGGATGGGTGGATTTTGCACCAATGTGGGGCCTTAGCAGCTGTGACAGGTAGGTGGTAGGTTATCAAGACCAGTTGATGGTCAGAGAATTCCATTTTTGTTGCTTTAAAGTGGGATATGTGGGGTGGAATTTCGCCGGTGTAAGGATAAGGTCAATGCGGGACATGGACCTTAATTGGCCATTGTGGATGTGGGGGCGCGTCATGTTCTCGAGCAGTGGGGCTTGCCATGGCAGCACATCCATTAGCCCAAGGGTGGCTTTTAGAACGCGAAGTTCAACGTGGCCCTGGGGGGCGTGAGAGGAGGGAGGCCACCAGTCCGTTGGAGTGTTTAGCCAGCAGTTCATGTCACCAACTATGAAAGGGTCTGGGGGTAGCAGGAGGGATTTGACTAAAAAGAAAAATTCCTGACGCTCTTGTGCACCATTTGGGGCATAGATGTTGATGATAGTGTGTACCACGTCAGCCCAATAAGAAGGTGACAACGAGGACTTGGCCATTGAGGAAGGTTTATGATGATAAAAATTTGAAAATTATTTTTCCAAATTAGCACCCCACAGTGCTCTGACCAAAAGGATAGGGATGCTAGGAGCATGGATTTCCAAGCCTCCTCGGAACCTCGTGGACAGTGGGACTCCTGGATGGCCAGGATATCCACGGGTAAATTTTGTTGTAAAAACTCAGTTTCCTAGCCCGGGATTGGGAGGCCTTGAGTCCGGCGATATTCAACATCCCTAAAGTGAAGCATTCCCCTTCGCACCTTGGGTGTGAGGGGTGGGCACCCAGGCCCACTAGCCTCCTCTAGATCCCCATGGGCCTTCACAGCAGTGTGGGTGTTAGCAGCAATGCTATCGGGATTTTTATTAATTTTTGCAGAAAGAGTTGCATTGGCTTTAGCTTTCACTTTTTGTTTCCCCAACGTTGGACGAATTTTTTGTGGTGCGGATGAGCTTGATGCACCATTAAGCGGGTCAAAAAAAATTTCAGTTGGGATGGGCCCCAAGTCAGTTTCAACTGGAGCTTGGGTGCAACGATTTGGTGAGATTGAGTCCCCCATTGGATCCTCAGATTGAGTGGCCCAATTGGTATGGGCTTCCCAATCTGATTGGTTGATGGATTCCCAAGTTGCTTCCACCGCAAAGGTTTCAATGTCCTCCTGGCGTTGGGAGTGTGGGATAGCGGTGGTGGCTTTGGCCACTTCCTTGGCCGCAGCCCTGCAGGCCTGCTTGGCCTTCTTCCGCTCTTTCAGGGAGATAGGCTTTACCAGTAGGTAGCAGCCTTGTGCTCCCCACGGGAAAGCCTCTTTGGTGCTTGCGGTTGGTTTGCAGTGCGCCTCTCCACTGGCCATGGCCGCCAAGGGGTGCTCTTGGAATGTGACACCCTCCTTAGTGGGGCATGTGTGCACCTTATGGCCAAATGCATCACAGTGGGTGCAGATGGGGGGCGCGCTTTCAATGGTCACCTGGAATGGGTGGGTGGTATGCCCTGCGATATCAATAAAAGTGGAGTGCAGGATCTAGGTTAGGTCCTTTGTGATCTCCTCAGTCGGGGTCAGAACTACGATGGCTTTGCCAGTGCACAGGTTTGGCATCAGCGTGAAGCGTTGCATTTTGAAAGATTATATTTTGCCATATATGGCGAGACCATCTTTCAGGTGTTGTTCCAAAATGTCACGTTTACTGTAGTAGGCAAAAAGTCAAATGTGAGGAAAATTTGGTTTGATTTTGTCCATCTGGTGCATTTAGTTTCAATGACCCATTGCCCTTCAGGGAGGTCAACCACTACGCGCACTGCAGCAGCCTCATCTGCTGCCTCTTTGTTTTTGAAACCTAGGTCCAGCCAACCACGTGACATGGAGTGAGGTGTGATGTACACCGCGGTTGGGAAAAAGGTGTGCACATTTTCACAAAATTTTTCCCATAAAGCTGTTTGTTGGATGTCCAGAAACACGCGGAATCCGTATTCCACTGACAAAAGTGGCTAGGAGTGTGGCGTGTTGATGTACTGGTTGCATCGTGCTTGCCATGCGAGGATTTCTGGGGAAATAGTGACCGCCGGTTTTTTAAAATTTTTGTCTATTCCACGAGTTTCTCTGGGGCGTTTTCAAACGTTTGAGGCCGTGGGCCTTCCACCTGCTCCTCTTACCTTACTTGCCCAACTGCTCCCTGACATGGTCGCAGACTAATCTCCTCTGTGAGATTATCAAACTAGATTCATACTTGAATTGAATAAGTTTCAAAAGTGATTTCAACGAGAAAGAAAAGTTGGTTACATCTATTTTAAAGCAAACAACTAAGTGGTGACCACTCCTTTTTTAGGCTTGGCGGAGGTCCCCCAAGGTGTAATAATTTTCTCTAATGGGGATTGGCTGAAATACATTAAATCATTACCCCATGGGTACATCATGTCTAAAAGTAATTCCCCACCTATTGTTCAGCCAAAGTAAAGCGAGTTTTCCGAGCTTCAATAGGCCAAATTCACAGATTTTCTTAATTTGGACCATACCAAGCTATTCCAAACTATATTTTATTCCCTTTGACCCTCAATGTAATTTAAATACTGAATGGTAAGATCTCAAGGGAAGTTCGTTTTCTTTCCTCTCGCTAACACTAATAAAACCTAAAAACACAGTTAATTTGATTAATATTGTTCTTTATCCTTATTATAAAAAATTAGATATGGAATCCAGCGGCAACCAACACCAAAGAGCAACAAGTAAGCTGGATTCCCATAAAGTGCTGATCACTACAGTGGGCTCTGTACACCACAAAAATCAATTAAAAATGGAGGCTTTTAAAGTGAGTAATACTCCAACTCTTCCCCTTCCAACTGAATTAAGAATAGTTGCCCTAGAAAAGCAACTTGCAAGCGTTTTATCCCGTCTTAAAGTGCTTGAGCAGCGCCCCTAAAACCCCCCTCTTAAAGACAAGTACCTCCTGGTGAATGGAGTATTGCTTCCTTCTTGTATGATTATGAATCTGCCGTGCATGGCGCTAATGATAAGCAAAAAATTTAACACATCCTTCCTTGCTTGAGTCGCTTGGCACAAGAGATAATAGTTCCTTACATAGATAATCTGCACTTCTGTGCAGAGGTGAAAGAAGCTCTTTTGGCTGAATTTGGTTCAAAGCAGAGACTTAACAGGGATAAACAGGCCTTTATGCGCCTTAGCATGTATGAGGGCAAACCTCCCGCTGCCTTTGCTGAGCAATTTCATTTCTCTGCGCAATGGTTGTCAACTTCTAACATGCTAACGCTGGATGATGCTATCACAGCCATGTTAACTGGGTTAGCTTCTCAACCATCTCTCAAAAGGATATCATTTCAGTGAACCTCCACTTTAAAACATCTGCGACATAAAAGAGGTTCTGTTAGATGTTTCTGATTTCCATTCATGTGACTAACATATGAAGCTTAGGTGAAACCTTCCATTTTAACCATGGAGAAGTTTTCGCCTGTAGAACAGTTGGGGTTGAGCTACCTGTGCCTATCCTCCAGTGAAACTTGCTTCCTCTGTGCAACTTTAAAAAAGATATCACACCCTCCTGTAAATTGGAGACTCATAAGGTAGTTAATACCATACTCCCGCACAAGATTACTAAAGCTGCTGTGCCTTCCCTCCATCTCAGCTGGTACTTGCACTCTAAGGGTAACCCCTGTGACAATAAAGGGATTGATGGGAAGACGTATGGTCAGAATATAGTTACCCAACCTCATGTGTCTGTCTCCCCAACCTCAGTTGCGACCTTGCCAATTGTTGAGAATACCCTTGAGGATGAATCTGAGGGGGTTACGATGATGTTGGTTACTACATATTGGGAGCACCCATGGAAGTGGAGGTCCCTGATTAATTGAACGCTGAAGTAGTAGACATGACCACCATATCTGAGTAAACGTACCTCAGCAAAATTCTAGGGTGCTTAAAAGTTATTGACACTGCCAGCGATGGTGAGCAGTTTTTAGCTGGCTTGATTCGACCTCTTCAGTTGACCCTTTTCATGAAATCCATACTGGATAAATACCCTGAGAGTGCTCATAAACTAACCTCCACTTTCAGGCTCAAGGAGGTCTTGTCCCTGTCTCCTAAATTTGGCGGAACACTCAACAAGGTTGAAGTGGTCATTAAAAAAGTCCAGGTAATGGCCATCCTAGATACTGGTTCCCAGGTTAATGTATTTCCTTAAAGCTCATTAAAATGATAAAGCTGGCGCTTAACTTGGAATACAATTAATAATTTGGAACCGCAGGCCTAATAACACCCCTTCAATTGGGGCATAATCTTCCCTTCCCATAAGATTTAGGAAGCTCATTCTATCAGCCCCTGAATTGGCCTTGGACAACAACACCTATGATATGCTCATAGGTACCCAGTTTATGATTGAGTATTAAGGGAAATATCAACTCGAAGCAAGGTTTCCTCTCATTGCTCAACTTAGAAGTCCCTTTAGTCTTAACTAATAATAACCCTAGCAAGAATGAATACTCTTGCCTGGAGAATATACCTTTTCTGCTATGACTTTGCATTATTCACCTTTGGGAGCAACACGAATAAATTGCCCAATTCAGTGGATGCTAGGGACGGAATCCCTTTCTAAGCTGCAGACGTCGTCTTGATTATGTCTGGTAAACAATGAGTGGTTGACAAAGATCATGCTCCAAATCCCACACCACTGCTTGTTGCATCTCATAAGTCTTGAGGGTGTTACCCCTTGAAGCCTCGGGTATTGCCTGAGATATTAGACCCAGACTACCAGAGACCTATTACTATTCTGCTGGGAAACCTCACTGACAAGGACATGATTTTAAAAAGCACCAGTAGATTGGCAGAGGCTTATAGATCCCCATAGAGGATATTGAACGTATCCATTTCATTGGCTCTATGGCGGATTTGGGCTTGCCCATACATAACATGGTATGTATCTTACCCAACGTTCATATCTCGGATAAGCTGACCCTAGATGAGCTGGAAATTACATACTTTATTAAAATGCTATAGTGACAGATTCTCAAAGTCAGATACTGACTATGGCCACATGAAGGTCTGGAGCCACTCCATTGATGTGGGTGATGCCCATCATATTAAGTCTAAACCTTACCATAAGTCAAAGGTGGAAGAACAGCAGATGAGGACGGAGCTCAAGCAGTTAAGAGACGCGAGGTTTCTAGTTCCTTCACAAAGCCCTTGGTCTTTCCTCTTTTTGTTAATTAGAAAGAAAATAGGAGCTCATCGGGTTGTCATGGACTACAGCAAACTAATTACCTCACAAAAAAGGATAACTATCCCATCCCCCACATTAATAATGCCCTGGCACAACTTTCTGGCTCTAACTTCTTCTCAGACATGGACTTGGATAGCGGCTATTAGCAGATGGACCTTTCCCCAAAGAACAGGAGAAATGTGCTCTCATTTGCAATGAGGGTCTCTTCCACCCTACCTGATTACCTCATGGGTTGTGCAACGCTCCTGCAACTTTCCAGCAAGCCATATATCACATCTTGCAGGACCTGAAGCTAACTTGTTTCATCGTTTATCTTGATGACATCATGGTGTTCTCAAAGAAATTAACGAACATTTTGATCATTTGAAGGAGGTGTTTCAATGCTTATGTGACTCAGATATCTGTTGAAACCCTCAAAGTGTACCTTTTTCCAAAGGAAATTGCTTTTTTGGCCACTCCATTTCCCAATAAGGAATCCAACCTATACAGGACAAGGTCAAAGCAAATTAAAAAATGCCTCCCCCTAGAAAGTTTATGGGATAAGCAGGTATTTCTAGGGATGATGGGGAATTACCATCAGTTTATCCCTAAGTTTGCCCAGATCAGCAAGCCCTTTATTCAGTTATTGACAAAAAACACCCCCTTCTAGTGGGTTGTCAAACAAAAGGCCACTTTTGAGACGCTGAAGAAACTGCTACAAATACGTCCTATCCTGAGGCATCCCAATTGTAATAAACCTTTTATCTTGTTTACTGACGCTTCAGACTATGCCAAAGGGCCATCTTAGCCCAATTGGATGAAATTGATTTAGATCATCTGGTATCCTATTTCAGTAAGATGCTGTCAAAGGCAGAACGCAACTACAGCATCACGGAGAAAAAATGCCTTGCCGTTCTTTTAGCTTTTTAACACTACCGCCCTTTCCTGTATGGGACCACCTTCACTGTGGTTACCAACCACGCTTCCCCAAGATGGGTAAAGAACATTAAGGATTCTACTGGCTGGTTAGCTCGCTGGGCTCTAAAGCTCAGCATCTTGACATGAAGATCTAACACTATGCTTAAACCCGTCACATGAATGATGATAATCAACTAGGTTGCCAGTCCTTCACTTGTATAATAGTGAGGCGGAGAGGTTATATGCTCTCTTAATGACCACTAATGAATGGGAGGATGAGGATGAGCCCATACAGAAAATGTTAGCCCGGCACTCCCACAAAACCAAAGTGGAGTGCGGTAAGTTGTATAAGCAGGTGGGGACAAAATAGCTGCCTTACCTTCGGCCCTCAGAACGCGTACCTGCTATCCTGGAAGATCACTTCAACCTAGGGCATGGGGGAGCCAAGGAAACCTATGAGTGGATTAAGGATCGGTACTATTGGGAAGGGATTATGGAAACCATTGTCAAAGTCTTGGATGCCTGCATTACGTGTAAAAAGCAATCCAATTTCATAGCTAGATACTAATATCAACCAACTATCCTTCAACAACCGTTCCACACCATCAGCCTAGACGTAGTAGGTCCCCTCCCACAGACTACTGGTTGAAATAAACTATCCTAGTAGCCATTGACCATTTTACTAAGTGGGTTGAAGCCGTGGCTCTATCTGAACAAATGTATAAGGCCACAGCCACGTTTTTACATAAAAACATTTTCACTTGACATGGCTGTCCCCAAGTACTACTCTGCGACAATGGTAAGAACTATACCTCCAGAGTAGTAAAAATCCTGGCCACATCCATGGGAGCCCAACAACTTTTTTGGCATCATACAATCCATCTATCAATGGGACTTTGGAGAGAGCAAATGGAACCTTGATCTCCATTTTATGAAAAATATCCTCTTCTGATCCACTTCACTGGTATCAATTCCTACCCAATGCTTTTATGGCCTACCTTATTAGTTATCACCAGATCTTGAAAATGTCCCCATTCCGTGTTTTGTATGGGCAGGAACCAGGAATACCAGCTCTATTAGCTAATTATGGATTCTTCTCTAGAGCTGAAGAACCTGATAAAGCCATGAGAAGATTGGCTCAGCGCATCATCCAGCTCCAATATGAGGCTATGGCCAATTTAGCTAAAACAGTGACTAAAGAAGCGAAGACTGTCAATGAGCTCCAAACACCTTACCTACATTCCAAGTGTCTGACATGGTCCTATACTACCATAACCGCATAACCTCTGAAAGCAGAAAGCTTGGATCAATTTGGGAGGATCCTTTCACCATCACCTACAATAGAGGCAATGAGTACTCTATAAAGTCCTTAATTACAGGAATTACCATCAATTGGATAAATGGCCGCTTCCTATAGTCATAATCACCCCTCAACATTCTTGAGGGGGTAATGTCAGAAAATTACCCTCCCAGCTTAAAAAAAAAAATGAGTTTCTTAGGTCAAAATAGGCTGAAAGGGGGAAATGTCAGACATTTACAAGTTTTCAATGATGATAAAAGCAATTTAAGTGATAATAACAAATTTTATCAGCCAAAAGACCCTGGTTGATTCTCGTTGGAGCCCCAAGAATTGAGGTAACACTTCTATGAATACTATATAGGCAAATAACATGAAGTCAGGAAGTTGAATTGCCTCAACTATGTGGGGGAACCTGGGGAGTCCATCAGATGTTTCTCCCCAGGTTACATCTATTTTAAAGCAAATACCTAAGTGGAGACCACCCCTTTTTAGGCTTGGCGGAGGTCCCCCAAGGTGCAATAATTTTCTCTAATGGGGATTGGCTGAAATACATTAAATCATTACCCCATGGGTACATCTTACCTATAAATTTTTCCCCATCCGTCATTCAGCCAAAGTAAAGCAAGTGTTTTAATCTTTGATAAACCAAATTCACATAGTTCCTAATTTGGACTATACCAAGCTATTCCAAACTACCATTGAAATCCCTTTGACCCTCAATAAGACTTAAATACTAAATGGTAAGATATCAAGGGGTTCGTTTTTTTCCCCTCGCTAACATTAATAAATTATAAAAAACCCAAGTTTTTATTAGTTTTTTATCCTTATTATAAATAATTGGTTGTGGAATCCAGCGGTGACCAAGTACTATTGAGCTACAAATATGATGGATTCCCACAACATTCACATACAACACTAGTCACCATACGGTGACAGAAAAATGCCATTTGAATTTTTGTATAGGAGAAAGGCCGTTTTTTCACCAATTCTTTATTTGGCATTTGAGCCAACATTGGGGATGAGTGCAGAGTAGTACCTACTCCAACTATCAAGCATCCTGATCAAAATACAGTATCAAGAATTTGATACAACCCTGAAGAGAAAAAGATTAAGGTCTAAATGACGGATGATAATAACTGACTGGCATTACACAGGTACCATGTAGCAATAGGGTAGCCTATTATAATACACATGGCTTTGGGAGAAGAAACAGATTAGTTTAATGTGGTTGAGTTTGTTCAAAATTATTTCTAAGATGGCGATGGATGCATATTCAATAAAAAAACTTCCATATGTAAGAATAATAAACAGGGTCCATGAAAAAGTACCTAAAGCAGTGGATCCAAGTAGAAATTCAAAAGAGTGTTCCCAAAGGGCCGCTGAACCTCTAAGCTAGTTATGTCTTGACAATATTTTAAGTTTTAAAAAAGACTGCTGAACCAAAATAAATGGTTAAGTCTTAAATCAATAGACTTTAAATCATAAAACTGGTAGGTCAGAGTATACTTAGGAACCAGCTTGGGGTAGTAATAGAAGTAAAGATAGACCAATGAACCAAGTAAATATCATGCCCATACAATGAATAAGAATAATAGTAAAAAATAGATAAAATATGGAAAAAGGGCTAGAAAAACTTAGAAGAGAGTATATTATATTTTTTTTGTTATACTTGACTTGGGGATGATTCCACCTATGTCGCCTCTTGAGGAGGGAGGATGTATGACAATAGGAGTAAATAATCCATTGAAATCTATTTGAGATTGAATACTAGCAAGGGCTAGACCCATTCAAGGCCAAGTTCTTTGAGCAGAAGCTGAACCTTGGGAGAATTCAATGAGGGGAAAAATTGAATTGTAAAAACTAGAAAATGCAATAATCTGGATTAAAGAGGAAAATAGAAGAAAAGGAAGAGGCAGTCAGTGAATAACCCCATAAAAACCCAATATGGAACCAGAGAAGATAGATTACCCTTGCATGCTTGCTGATGGGCTTCACCAAGAACGTTGGACATGTGGGCTGATATAGAGCAAGGGATACTGGACAGAGGTTGCCAAATCATGCCCCTAATCAGAACCATGAGAGAAAGATAGTTGTGCAAAGCACCAGAGACAAGGTAGTTGTGCAACAAGAAAATGGAATCCTGAAGGCGACAGCTACAAGCTTATTGGAATCTGAAACAGAAGAAACGATGGAAGTTGGGGGAGGCTGGAAGCTTTGTGGTCCAACTTTAAAGAACTTAGCCCGTGAAACAAAGAGGGTATGCTGCAACATCTCAATCTAGGATGCTTGAGAGATTGGAGGTGTTCAGAGCCTCAGCAAGGGCTTTAGTTGCCCTGTTCCTTAAATCTCCATACAGGGCTAAAAGTGTTCTCAAACCTGATAGTTATTATAAATGAAAGTACCGCTAGTTTATAATATTGGCCCAGCTGAAAAAGAAAGACTGGAAGCAAATTGGATCCAGTATGAAATGACTGACTTATATTGGACGGCAATGCCTTAATAGGTTTGAAAATTATAATGGGGTTATCCACAAAAGGAGCTGAATCTAGTAAAGTGTTGAAGTTCAATTTGGGAACCAATGCAAGTGGGAGAAATTGGCTGAGATTTGTTTGAGATGGTCGCTACTTTGGTTTCATTGGGATCAGATACCATTTCCAGTAGTTCAGCGGAGGACGACCTACATTTGCGCAACTTTAAGTATTGATACTAGGGGACCATAAAACAGTTTTTTTAAGAAGTACAACTCATCAATTGGAAGAGATGGGAATCTTTAGCAGAAAATTTTGTCCAGATATTGCTGATACAGGGAGTTAGAAGAATTTATTATAAGCTGGACGAGCTGAGGGATGTCAGAATTTTTTTATAATTATTTACATTATCCACTTTGGTATAGATTAAGCTCTAATTTACTCTAATTTGCTAATTAATTTTTTGTTTTTACAATAAGCACTTCAAAAAAGAACAACAATGCAAGAATGAAATGAACAAAAAAGATATTAAGATAAAATTTTCCAAAGCAAATATAATTGACCATCATTATTTTTTCCACAAAAAAAGGCATTGATGGTAGTAACTTCCTGTCAAGGATGAAGAGGGAGGTCAAGGAATCAAGGACACTGAACCAAAATCTTAAAAACGACAAAAGGGTCATATGCCCTGACTGGGGGCAAACTGTCTTTCCAGGACTAGCACTGGCACAAACAAACTGGCTAGGCCGGCACAGCAGTGGGTCATGAGGACCACACTCTGAGGAGGCAGAACCAAGTAAGAAATGAAGAGAACTGCAAGCCAAAGGTTGTCATGAGCAACGTTGAGTGCGTAACAGTTGTGCTCTGCATGTTACTAATAAGTATTTGACCTGGCATGAGGTGGCATTCTCCTGTCCCAATCTTATTCTCTATGGAAATCTAGGCAATAGAGGGGTGTTGTTATTTTTGCCACCTTTCCAGTTTCCTAGGTTATCTGCTGGTTTGCCAGGGGATAAGTCCCACTAGCAAATTAATTGAATATTGGTTGATCTTGATTTTGGCTTAATAATGTCGCAGATTTTTGGGTGATTTGCTGGGTCCAGATCCATTGGGTATCAATCCATGCAGAAGCTTAAGATATTGTTGGGCAGAGTTGCCAACGGAATTGAGGCATCTGATAATTGATTGTTGATTTGCTATTAGGTGTACCATTTTTATTCAGGTTTCATCACTGACTGATTGGGAATTTAATCAGCAGTTGTGAGGCGAGTGATGCCACCTGAAACTAGAAAATTAATCAGTCGGTTCAAAACCTGCTATAATAGGTAAAGAGTCCCATTACCTAAGCAGGGCACTATCCAAATGTGGTTTGTTTTCTACAATTGATTGGGAACGTTTGGGACACACTTTCTGGCTATTTCTGTTACCAGGTCTCTGGGATGTCCAACTAAGGATTCTTTAGCAAGATAGAGAAGACCATTTCCAGAAGAGATTTTAAAGGGAAATTTAACGGCAAAAGCTGCTGTTTCATAGCTGAGGCGCCAACACAGGAGTTGTGTGCCAAATTCCGCCTATAAATTCCTAGTACTTTTATTTTTAAAGGAGATTAGAATCCAAATAATTCTAATAAGTTCTATGCATCTTCAGCTAATTATTATTTAAGTACAATAATTGTGGACTCTTTTATGTGTGATAAAGAGTATGGATTGGATATTCTTAGAAAAGAAACAGACTTTATACAACATATCTCCGCTGACTCAGTGTGATGGGAATTAAGGCTGAGAACTTCTGAATCTGAGAGTTGGATTAAGTTCAGCCAAATAGGGAAGAAGTCCATAGTTGTCAACATAATCAGTATTTCGTGGATCATTCCAAATTTTAGTGTTGGACCGCCAAATAACTGGATTAATTATTCAACTACAGATATTAGTCTTCATACTACTATCACCATGTATCTATTATTAATAAGCAATGTGAATCGTGCACATAACCAAACCTGTGCTGTTAACTTCTGGAAACAATCGTCAAAAAGAAACCAGATTCTATGGGGTGAACAAACCCCTTTTATAGATTTGTGTGAGCAAAGGTATTCCCCTCAAGAATGAAATGACGTCATGCAAAATAATTGCCCTAACGAGTCAGAGGATTTATTAAATGAAAATGATGATGTCACTATAAGTTTCATATGATTCTTGACCTCCTTTTATACCTTTTGTGGAAAAATTAACCTACATTCCACCAATTATGTGATGATGAGCTTTCTAAATTACCCCAACAAAAGCGTTAAAAGCCTGTAGATGAATATTACCAAATCAGTAAATGTTCCAATTTTGATAGTCGCTTTAAAACCACAATGTGAGGTGCATCATAGAAGCACCATCTCTTATCCTGATGTTGACCATAGTATTACCAAATTTAGTAAACAATCAATATTGCAAGAAGACACAATCGCCCAACACTCAGAAGTGGTAACTAGTGAAAGGGCCCCTGGACATCCAGGTTTAGGGATAACCCCCACAGGAAGGAGCTCGCAGCAACAGGAATTGGCCCAAATGGACTAGGCTATTGAATTAGAAATTAGGCGGTATCTAACTAGGGGATCTTGAAAAACTCTATATCAAAACCCATATTTCCAATTAGTTTCAATATTACATTTATTTTTCACCTTGATTCTATCTCATAAATTTTAAAATATTCGGCTTTTTATTTTAATGAAAACCTTTCCGCAGGATTTTATTTTTATCCTTTTACTTTCACTTATAGTTGTTTAAGTGAGCTGATTGTTAGGATCCAATTTTCTTTAGTCAGTACGCAGAACAATGTAACCAGTATGATATCTTTTCTGCTTAAACAAGGACACTTTCTATTAGAAATACTTTGTAGCTGAGATGTCAAGGGATAGGTTGGATGGCATCTGTTGAGTCCCAAGGGCTAACGTATACAAACATGTCTAAGGATGTCAATAAGAGATTTAACATGGTTGTGAACAATTTATCATTTAGATTGATTCTACAAGAGGTAGCATCAGAGGAGGCTTTGCTATATGAGAATGATTGTAATCTAAATGAAGATTGTCTGGTGCCTAATCTATGCAGAGTAAGCCTCCCTGTGCAGTGAGTCAGCCTCACATAAAAAAGCGAGCCAAGATTGTGAGCTGATTGTGGTGCTCGCTATAAAGGGTGGCAGCATCTGGCCCTATTGATGAGCATGAGAGTTCTAATGAGCAGTTTGATTATGAAGAAGATATGGAAGTAGATCATGGAGAGGATTTATCTGAGCTCCTGTCGAGGGAGGAGAATACAATCCATTTTAAGACTCCATACCCTGAAATTAGAAGTGCGCGTTCTATGCAACAATCTTGCGCATGTCAAGGAGACTGCTAGAAGAGCACGCATTTCATCACTACTTATTGTGAGAGGACCCTCGCCTATTATAAAACTGGAATCTATGCTTATAAATTTTGAGGAGAGATTTGTATTCCTCAAGAAAGAAAATGGCAAAAACATTACCACTTTAAAGTAATATGGACAGTGTTTGAAACAGCACAGCAATATGCTGCTTGCTATGGACAATAGTATAGAAGATTTGAATGCACAAATGCATAATATACCAGAACCTATCTCTACTCTACCTATAACCTTATTGGTGGCAAGTATATGGGTCACTCAACAGAACGTCCCACAACCGGTCAGAACTGCTACATAACTGACCATGATGCACGCTGATCCTGTTAAAGAAGATCCTAACTTTAAGTGATACTTTAAGACCATGTACACACCAGGAGAAGGAATGATTGCGGGTTTCCTCCATATGTATGAGAACAGCATAGATGGCACTATCAATCACTAAAAAGCCGCCATATGCAAGGGTGTATGAGCCTTGAGGCTCAGGAGATTTATAGCGCGAGCCTACAACCTGGACTATCTTGGACCAAAGTGAATAGTATATTGTTTTCAGAGTTTGGTAGTGAACAAGACCTCCAAAATCTCTAAAACAAGAGTTCATCTTGATGAAATGGTCAAGAATGAGTTGGTCACAAATTACGCCTCTCAATACTATCTCAAGGATCAACAATTGTGAACTGCCAGAATTATGAACTTGCCTAATTTGATAACTGTTTGCTGATCTCATTGGAGATGCATCCTAACTTAAAGATGCATATAACTCTAGTGGTTAAGAGAGCAACTTTCCTCAAAGCGCTTAAAGAAGTATTACTTGACGTACCAGGAACATATAAAGCTGAAAATAAGGCAATGAACTAACATCACCCTTTGATGAGTTAATAAGGCCGTCATTGTCACTAATGATAAGGGCGACAAGCCAAAGAAAAAAGTTTCAAATCACCTGGATGCTTGCCTCATTATGAAATAACTTGAAACAAGTCTGTCAACATGGGCATTTTTATCAAAATTGCCCATTACTTGCCAATGAAAAGAAACTACTCCCCCTAAAGAGGATATCAACACTGTAAACTAAGTGAATCTCCACACTGAGGGTGAAGATGATCATGAAGATGATGATCTTGCTAGTGCAGGATACCACGTGTTTGGGGCAAGTGGCGTAGTATCTGTGCCTGCTAGATTGAGAGACCTTGCACTGAATGGTCTGAATTGAGCAATACCTATTGACGCAAGCAAATCAGCATAATAAGTCATCAATTCTTAGCTTAAGGAGATTATTTATTATGGATACCTTCAAGAACTTGGCACTGGAGGGAGAAGATACTGTCAAAGCTACCATGAGTGCTGCTGCTCTAGAAAGATTGAGAATCTGCCACTGACGTATTGACTAATGGAAATCTTTTCAGTAAGAGCATAACAAAAGTGGAGTTCTTTCAGAAGGTGCGCGTATTAAAAGTAATGGATACCAGGGCTTCAGTCAACATCATCTCATCTAACTCATGAAGAAAATGAATTTTATGCCCAATATAATTACATTGTGAAGTACTTCACCACAGGACCAGATGCTATCCGCGCTCTAAGAGCCTTTTCTACATCAACCTTACACTTTATGCGCTTAGTCCTGTAAGAACATGTAATGGTTTTAGATAACAACACTATGACTTATTAATAGGAACACAGTTTTTCATGGAGTCTGAGCAAAAATTGGTTTCACCACCAGCACTTTGTAAATTTAAAGTTACCAACTTCTGCTGGTATTTAAGTATATGTACGTCAAACCTCAGAAATAATGTACATGCTTGTTTGAAATGGATCAATCCATCTACCCCATACTCTACAATTTTATTGAGAAAGGTGTAAAGCAGTTACTGCCTTCCGTTGGAGCAGACAAAGGGCTTCTGCTAAGCACTATATAACTATAGAGATTTGACTAGGGGATCAATTCAGGATGGCCTTGTTGATTAGTGTGAAAATACAGCCTGAGACCATATTAGAAGTATACAGTCATGACGGAATATGTAAACAAGAACCCATAGTACTTCCAGGATTCTATGAAACAGCCTACTCTAGAGGGTTGAACATTTTTTGTGGAACATCACTACCCAACCCATCAGAGCCAAAAAGCTAAGTTGTAACACTGGCCCAACTGACCAGTTACCAAAAGATTAAAAATTATACACGCAGTAGGTGATTTTAACGAGCTTGGATTTGATGATGTAACCTAAACAACATAAGGAGCTTGATAGGCTGTCAGATGAGTTTATCAACATCTTCAGTACTGGATCCTTTGATTTGTTGTATGCAAGGGTGAGGTCTATAAAAGTGATGCAGGTTCCGTTAACCATTTAAATCTATATCCTACCACCACTTGAAAGCAATGGATGCAGTTATCATGCAAGAGCTTAACCAACAAGCTGAAGCAGGGCTAATCAGACCTTCAAAGAGCCTATTGGCATCACTGTTGGGATTTTTGCCCATATTCCCAGACTGCTAGAAAACCAGGAATTGCTAGGTGATAATCCCCTAATGCGAGGTGAATTGGAAATTGAATGACCCTTATTTCAGGGTAACTATGTTTGGGTGATTTCAGGTTATTCACCTAGGTCAGATCCATTGGGGATCATTCTGGACAAATGCTTAAGATCTTGTTAGGCAGAGTTCCCTACAAAATAGGGGCATCTGATAGTTGATTAACTATCAGGTGTACTGATTAGGATTGGTCAAGTTTTATCACCAACTGATTGGGAATTTAAGGAACAAGTTGCGAGGCGAGTGATGCCACCTGCAACTAGTGAATCAATCAGTTAGTTTCTGACCTGCCTTAATGGGTAACAAGTCCCATTACCTAAGCAGGTCGCTTGCCAAATATGGTTGGTTTGCTTGGATTGAGAGGAAAACTTTAGGGACACATTTTCTGACTCATTCTGTTTTAGGTCTCAAGGATGTCCAACAACAGAATCCTAGCCAGGATGGGGAAGACCATTGCTGCTGAGACAAGGATGAATAATTCATTGGCAACGGCTGCCATTTCAATGAGGAGGTAACAACCAAAGGTTGTGCGCTGAATTCCCTACTACAAATTCACTAAATAATTTACTAATAAAAAAGGAAGTAAGTACCAGAGTAATATCTTAATATACTTTATCAGAATCCATTTTGAGTTCTATTCTTTCTCTAGGAAAATATTGCTGTGTGCTTTAATTGGGAGACTCGTTAACTTAAGAGTAAGGATCTGAGCGTGGATCTAGAAAGGAGAAGCTGAACTTAATTGGGGATTGCTGCCAACTGTGTGTCCTAGAGAGAAACTGTAAACTGGTATCTAAGCGTAGATCAAGCTAGGTGGTACCAGGG
>JAKSZP010008598.1:0-38638 GCA_022478985.1 Massospora cicadina | reverse complement strand
ATTTGTATTCATCAAATGTCAACATTGCCCGATCACCTTATTTTGAGTAAATCCAATTATTAATCCATTATACCCAATATTGCCTCGTCTTAAGGCGCTCAAATAATCATAACTAATCTCATATTGGAAGATTTTTCTCAAACCGCCTTAACTGTCCCAGGATTATCATCCAGTCATATCAGAATAGCGACAACCATTCTTCAAAATTTAAGGATATAGTATTATCTTTTAAGTTAGTCCTGACACCATACTTTCGCCACCACTCTACACCCAAAATGATGGGGTACAAGAGGTTTTTGATAGCTTGGAAGTGGTCATACAAATGATATTTGCCAATTTGATAATCCACTAACCTTAGAACTTTCAGTGTGAAAATACCTTGGGAAGCCCCTCCTCTAATCATACCACCTTATACATAACTCATCTCAAGGTAGTCAGCTAGGTTTTGGTCCATATAAATCTCAGAGGCCCCAGTATCCACCAATATAGTGGTGCTGAATTTCCCTAAAGGGGTTGAAAGGGTAGCAGTCATTAGAAAATAACCCCAGTGATCTTTATTTAAAGCAGAAAACGCCAGCACTGCACCACCAAATTCTTCTTCTAGCATTAACATGTCTTCCTGATATATCCTTGAATCATAAAATGAAGAGGGATAATTGGCTACTCTTACTACTGAGGCCACATATCCACCATATCTTCCACAGTTGCATAAACATTTTCATATTGTAGGTGTAGTTCCTTTTTAACCTTTTTAGTGCTGTGATCATGATAGAGGTCAGGCGGGGATTCTCTGGGGTAATTTGATACACAGGAGTGGGTTCCATTTATGAGCAATAAAAAAGTAAATATAGTTTGGAGGTATATATGTATTTACAATATAAAACGCATTTTTAGATGTGAACAACCTATTTTCTTTACTGCAACGGGTTGTCCGACATTATCTGAGGCCATCACCCCCAGGCCCACCTTTGAGGATTCTGCTGGCACTGTCCAAATGTGGTGCTGAAGTAAACCCCATTTATTTATATCAATTTTATTATTTTTGGTGGAAAGTCAGTGAATCTCAAGTTCCAGACTGCAAAGCATCCGTATCCACTGGGTATGAGTAAGAAGGGTGGGTACATTACAGTTGGAGGTAGCAAAAATAATGCTGGAAGCTCCAACCTTTGGGTTAAGAGGAAACAGTGGTGAGACCTATCACGGCAGACGCCAACAGCTGATGCACACCATTTGTGTTTTGTGAAAGTCCCACATGGAAAAAATTCATTTATGTAAAAGGAAATGGTTGGTCAACTAATGTAAGGAGAGTGTCTATAACTCTCCTGTTCCCAACGTGCTAGTGCATGGTGCACAGGGCCAACGCCAGGGAACTATTCATTAGTACAAAAGTTACTAGAACCCAGAAGAGGGTGCTTAAGCAAAGATAACTTAGGTCAAGGAGGGTTATCATTAAAGTGAATAACCAAACAGGAGCAACGTAGTGCACAGAGTGATAAGGTATAGGCGTCCAAGATTAAGGGGACCTGGGAGGCCTAACATTGCACAGATGGATAGTTTTATCATAGTTAAAAAAGGTTAATGTATTGTGAAACTTCTGTGAAGAGGTCTGCGCACAAGATTGTCCAAAATAATGTAAATATAAAAATGGTGTACTAGAAAAGGGGTTTATTATAGGGGAAGTCAACCAATGAGAGAGATTGGTCTTGACATGAGGAATTTAAGGGATTTTAGAAAAACAATCAATTGAAGGAAGCGTGTTTAAGCTAAGGCGCACCAATAGGCACATGCTTCCATTAGGCAATACACTGTACTTGGTAATTGACCAAAATTTGGGCAATCAACTGTAGAAACGGCTGACCTGAGCTGGAAATCTCGAAAACTGAATGGGTTTGAGACCCTTTTCACCTAAAAACCAAAGTGAACCATTTTTGTTTACTGCAAAGCTAGTTTAAATTCAGGCCCCTGATCTTATACAGGGCTGGACTTCTTTTGAATCCTTAGGACCAACCTGGGCATACTTCTCCTTAACCCAGCGTTTATCTATGGTATGCTTGAGGTCAGGGAGGCCTTCCAACTTCCCCTTCTTGGCCTCCTGATATGCTGCTTTGTCTTTAACGTTGGTCCTAATTATGATTTCATTTTCCAATTATGACAAGATTTTGACAATGAGATGGTTACTAGCTCTGATGCGTGTACCTCCTACTCCATGGATCTTATCATAGTGGGGGAGCTCATATGGATACAACAAGCCTGATTGACCTTACATCTGAAAGAACAGAACGTCTCACCATACATGCTTTTTGGGCTGAATAAAATACCTGGACTTAAATTCAAAGTACAACAACTTTAAAGATTATGTTTGTACTGAGCTGGATACTGTTAACAAATAAATGAAGACCTAGTCAGCCTTAACAATGTTGTTATAATGGCTGATTTGCATACCTTGACTAACATGAAGAAAACAACACATGTTAAAAGAGAAGTTAGGGCTGATTTTATATACAACTGTGTCTACTTAAAGTTTATAAAAAGGTAAAAGATCTTGGCCAATTAAAAAACACATAAAATATTAGCATTATATTTAAAAATAAAATATAGTAAAAAATAATAATAAAATGATACTAAAAAATATAAACTAAAATAAAAAATATCACACCTTGATAATAATTTAGTTTGCCCTTGAGGATGTGGAGAGGATCTAACTCCAGACTCATTGGCAGTTCAGGCAGAAATTAACAAATAGATGATCCAACTCTAGACTTGTCAGCAGTTTGGGCCAAAATTAACAAATGTTGAAGATCAATGAATGCTAATCGGGAATCTTAGGGCTTATGTTTGAGTTAAGTAGGGGGAATGTTAAATTATGGTGGTTGAGAAAAATAAACCCTTTGGCAACCAACAAATTGGGCATTTATACTCCTAATGCTTGAGCTAATACTCTAATTCTCAACTTAAAGCCTATTGCAACTACATGGCTCAGGCTAACTATATCAACATCAAATCAATCTTAATATTCTATCAAAAGTTTGGGCCAAATACATTTGCAGATTCAGGCTAATTGTCACTGAACCAAATCTCAGCAATTAATTCCAACTAATAGGGACCAATATTATTCATTAGCATAAGAAACTGTTTGGTGGTCGACCTAAGGTAATGTCTACTAATTTTATGGACAAAGATGTTAAAACTTAATCAATTTTCTGCCCTAGAGCAAAAATTCGTATGTTGATCTTCATAATTGGCATGATAGCACTTGCACATGGACTTCCCAAATGGGAGTACCTAGTGCTATTGAAAGGGCCGTTTGACATCCTGACTAGGGAGTAATTTCCATCAGCATTATGATTAAAACATAAATTGAGCTGGTCCTAAAATAATTTCCAACCTATGGCAAATTTTGTATGTCAATCCATATAATTGGCATGATAGCACTTGCAAATGGACCAACCAGATGAGAGTACCTAGTGCTATTGAGAGGGACAGTTGACATCCCAATTAGGGAGTTGTTTCTGTCAGCTGTATGATGAAAACAAAAATTGAGCTGGTTCTAAGAATAATTTCCCACCTATGGCAAATTTTGTATTTCAATCCTCATAATTGGCATGATAGCACTTGCACATGGACCACCTGAATGGGGGTGCTTAGTGCTATTGAGAGAGGGCTGCTGACATCCCAATTAAGGGTGCATCATTTTCTTCAATCAACGCCAAAATTTAACAGAAGATGCATTTTATCAGCAGTATGACAAAACTCAAATTGAGAGAATCCTAGACAATTTTGCACATTCTTAACGCGATTTTTGTCCCTGAGCCTCCCAATTTTAGAGTATTTTGCACTAATAAAACTAGCAATAAATCTCAGTCATATCCGTTCAAGGGCTGAGCTAAGGTGGAAAATAATCTGTTGATTTTGTGTGCTCAAAATTGTTGCCAGGAGATGCCCTAGAGGTATAAATACCAGCCCTGGCCTAATGAATAATCATCAAATAATTTAGTCTTAATAAAAAATCATGTTATTGAATCTTCTTTCTAATTTATATCTTAAGTCTCCTTTAATGAGTGTTGGCAAGATGGACTCTTGGAATCCACAGCTTGTACCCTTGCCTGCTTTGAGAGAAGTTCCCAAATATGAAGGGAAGTTTGGGCCCAAAATTGACCAGAAGAGTTAGGGATATCTAAATATACCTAGTGAGCTTACAAATGGTCAAAATACCTTAAGACCCTGGCAAAATTGAGGATCATTTGGCTGAACTTCATAGCAATTAAGCATGTAGGATTTATTTAACAAATGAGCAATCTGCGGAATTTAACACCCCCCAGCCATAGAACATATATCATGTCAAAAAAACATACATACAGGTTGAATTGAGAACATCTCTTTTTTCAAAGTCAGTTGAAAATATACTGAAAGCAATGAATTTCAGTTTTGGGGCTAATACATCACCGGAAAAACTTAATTCTGGCCTTAAAGAAGTGATAGCTTCAATTAACATTTAACATGATAACGTCTTATGTTGGGGTATATTTAAAATCCTGGTAATATGAGATCATGGTGTGACATGCATAAACTATCATAGATACCTATCATTTCTTTATAATCTGACCACTAAAATCAACTCAAAATATGGTAAATGAATTATTGTAGATGGTGATCAGTAACTTTTAGCATATATTGATCAATAAAATTAACTAGCTTCAATAAAATAAAACATTGTGTAACAAACTGAGTTCATAATTGTTACATTTCTACTTGGGTTCATATTTTACAAATCTGATCAAATCATCTAAATAAAAAAGCTTTAGTTTGGTTGGTTATGGGCCTAGGTTGTGACTCACCCAAATTCTAGGCTTGTATGAGCCCAATTAATGATTTAGGTGAGGCCCCCAAAGGGCAGCCATAATAAAATAGAAAATGGTAAACGTTTTAAAAAGTGTTTTTTATTTTGCAAAATTCAAACTTTTCAGAATTTTTAATGAAATATTGTATTGTCATCAGATATTCATAAATGTACCAAATTTCAAATCTTTAGCTATCCTGAAAGGTAAACTTGAAACTTTCAAATAAACTGAATATCAAACTGCTCAGCTGTAACTATATACCTACTACCAGAAAATATATAGGATTTTCTTTTGATACATATAAAACTTTATTTTGAACATGAAAATTATTTCTTTTGATGCATTATTGTATTGACATTCAAGACCAACATCTTTGCAAAGTTTTAGAACTTTTTTATCAGAAATAAATTTCTGATATAGAGCTTATAAGATTTGATTACAGACAGATGTGATAGTGAGTTAGAGAAGAGTGTGTAAAAAGGTGTGCCTGCCAATTTTGAAGCTCACTTCAGAATCTTGTCCCTAACTTTCTCCCCTGTGGAGAATTATCAGTTGCTCCCTAGACAAGCTCTGTTCAGCGGCCCTTTTTATCTCCTGAATGAAAAATAAAGGTTGTTTCAGGGTTTTCTTACCTTGCTTACCTTATGGTCTTTTTGAGCATCTGGCTTCAAGGAGTTTTCATGTGGTTGGGTTAATGACCAGCCATAAGTCAGCTTTCATAACCAGCTTGATTTGGAGACATTTTGGCTCTGTCAGTGCCAAACCTGGCCCCTACTTGACGTTGTTCTTCTTTGGTGCTGTTGGTGCATCAAAGCATCATTTAATTTATGATGGTCAGAACTTAGATTTTCTGACTGTTGCACATTGTAGATGGCAATCAGTAATTTAGCTTAGATTGGCCAATAAATCAGCTAAATTTAATAAATTAGTTATTGGTATATTTGTTTATAAGATACTATAATGTATATACAATATTATTATTTTTATACAAAAATAGTTTGGTTTCAAAAATATGTAAAAATAGTGATTTTTATTATAAAATTGGGAAAAAATAAACACTAATAAAATCAATTAATACTTTTTGGGGAAAAAGATTTTACTTCAAAAAAAAATATTGGGAAAAAAGAACCTCCTATAAAAAAGGTGCTAAAAGTATGAAATAATTAAGAAATTATGAATACTCAATAAAACCCTTTTTTAAGTTGATGCTATAACCCAATCTGTTTTATAGATTTATGCTCACAAAAAAAATTATATCTCATATTGTATTAGATCCAATTATAGACTATAAGTAACTTAGAATATACAGTGCTGAGTATATATTAAATAAACAGGTATTATAATTTAGTTTAAAAAATGGTGCTGACTTCAAAAAGGGGTTTTATTGAGTATTCACATTTTCTTGATTATTTCATACTTTTTAGTGCCTTTATAAAAGAGGTTCTTTTTTCCAAAAAATTGTCCTCTATTCCTGTTATAAGGTGTTAGGATTTTTGCCCATAGTCCCAGCCTGCTAGATTACCAGGAATTGCTAGGGGATAAATCCCTAATGCAAGGTGAATTAGAAATTGATTGGCCTGAATTTTGGAGTAACTATGTTTGGGGTATTTTGGGATTTTTTTTGGTCCTATCCATTGGGGATCAATCTGGACAAATACTTGAGATCTCATCGGGTGGAGTTACCAAAGAAATAGGGGCATCTGATAGTGATTAACTATCAGGTGTACCAATTGGGAACGGTTAGGTTTCATCATAAACTGATTGGTAATGAATAGCAAGTTGTAAGGAAAGTGATGACACCTGCAATTAACAAATTAAACAGTTGGTTTGTGACCTGCCTTAATGGGTAAGAAGTCCCATTACCTAAGCAGGTCACTAGCCAAATATGGTTGGTTTGCTTGGATCAAGAGGAAAATGTTAGGTACACATTTTCTGACTCTTTCCGTTTAGGTCTCAAGGATGTCCAACAATGGAATCTTAGCCAGGATGGGGAAGACCATTGCTGCCAAGATGAGGATGGGTGATTCAATGGCAATGGCTGCCATTTCATCAAAGAGGTGTCAATTTAGGGTTAGACGACCAAATCCCCACTATAAATTCCCTAGAATTCACTTAGAATAAAAAACAGTATTTATGAGAACAGCATTTAGTAAAGAAGTTCTAAAGGTTTTTATTTGTATATATAGTTTAAGTAGTGAACTATCATCAGCTTTCAATTGTTCTATTCTTCTCAAGGATATTATTGCTGTGTGCAATAATTGGGAGACTCTTAGGGAAAAGAGTAAAGACCTGAGTGGGGATCTAGAGAAGAAGGAGAAACAATTGGGGATTTCTGCTGACTTTGTGTTAGACCAAAGAGACTGTCACCAGGGAATCTCAGAGAAGATTGGGTTGGACAGAATGAGGAATAAATCCCTAGAGCATGACATCTCAAGTTTTTAAGCGGGAATACTGGCTGAGCTTTGGGCCTAGATATAAGAATTACACTCAATTATGGATAATAGTCATCATACTATTATCTTTCAATAATCTATTATACTATACAACGCAGACAAAGTGCATAAGAAACAAACCTGTGAAGAAATAAGTTTATTGGTGTTGTTTGCCAATAATAACCTGAAACAATAAATTTTTAGAAATTGGTGCTCACTACAGGGGTGTAGTTGAGCTAAAAAATTTATAAGAATGTCATACAAAGATGAGTTACGCAAACTGTGGATGAGGTTAGCCACTGTGAGTCAGAATGCCCTAAACTCAGCGGATCATTGGGAATTTGCAGCTTTAGAAGAACGAGTCACCAAGATGGAGGAAGGGATCAATAATGTTGCAAGTTTTGGGAATGAGTTACTTGGGAAAGTAACTTCGTAGAAGAAGAAAGAAGGGGACCTCATTTGAGAGGTCTTATATCTGAAAACGGAGCGAGAAGCAGATTGCATTCATTTGAGAAAATTCAGCACAGATATAGAGCGACTGATCAAACAGGTGGAGGAACTTAAAACTCACAAATGTGTTGTGAGCCAGATATGGCAAGCGATGCTGAAAAAAGAAGTCCTTGCAAAATAATTGGGAAGTCAAATACCCAAGAAATATGCCACCCACTTTTGCTGCCATTTCAAAGTTGACACTTGAAGTCACTCTCAAGTGAGCTGAGTGGCCAAACCAACAGATTGCTAGAGATAACTCAGAGGAAATTTAAGCCAATGCTGAAATTGCCAACATTCCATAAGTTTAACGCCCCAGAATTTTTCTGACTGTTCAATATGACCATGTATGGCTACAGGAATCGTCAAAAGGCGTTGATGGTCATGAACTGCCTAGACACTGACTGTCATAACTTAGTGTTACCTCACCTAGAGGGGGACAGCTGGTTGTATGTGGAGGCAAATGTGGCCATCATGAAGGAAATTGGGAGTCTTACGCACAAGTTGAAGCACAAACAGGAGTTTATGGGAATCCAGTTCCATAAAGATGAGTCTCTAGCAAGCTTTGCGGATCAGTTCTACAAGAAGTCGCAGATCCTGGTTGGAGCAAAAGTACTGGATTACTTTGATGCTAGAATCGCCTTGCAAGTGACCCTTTGGACCTATCAAAATTTGCATCGCATGATGTTTTCCATGTTCACGACATAAATAACTACCTCTCAAATGGTAGATAATATGAAGATTTTGGGAGCAACATTTGATGCCCCAAATAGAATCTTCAAATCTAATCTGGTACACAATTTGAATCCCATGAAGGGGAATTAAGGTGCTAAAGAGATGAACAACTTAACTGTCTTGGGGAATAAGCCTGAAGAATTCAGACGGTTGAATAAGAAGGAAAAGGTCTTCTAATAATGTGGTTGAAAAGGACATTTCGCTGTGCACTACAAGAAGATAAAGGATCAAATCAACGTGGTCCAGATTAAAGAGTCAGCTGCTACCAAGGAATTGGGAAAAGGGCCCGCGACCTAGACAAGGAACAGTCTAGAGCTGCAGAAGCCTGTTCCTCCCGACATTATGACTGAGGAAATTGATATCAGTGATCTGTTTGTGGATGAAAACATACAGGATCAGCTATATCAAGTGGTCAATTTGGATGTAAATGCAGTGACCAGATCCAGAGCAAAGGGAATCAACCCCGAGATAATCAAGGAAGTTGCCTGGCCATATTCCTGACAACTGGTGGACAAGATTTGAATCGCCTAGAATCCCAAAGAATTGTCTGAAGTCTGATTAGATGAGGCCAATCTTTTGTCCCCCTTAGTGCAATAAAGGAATAGTTTCCTGATTTATCAGCGCAAATTATTCACACCCTTGATTCAGCCAATAATTCCACTATACACTCAGTAAACACTATATTGCAATACTCTGAATGTACATATATAGACAAACAAGTGAATTGAGTGCTGGTGAGGGCGATTGTCAACAGCAAAGTGCCCATCAACATTGTCTCAACCAAGCTGGTAAAGAGGATAAAGATCTCGCCAAACTTGGAACATAAAAGGGAATATGGGACAGCTGGGCCAAACACCACCATCTCCTGTGGAGTGTATAGCGCTTTGCCACTATGATTCAGGTTGTTGTTGGTATCTGCGCCAGCAATAGTTTTGGCCAGCAAAAACTATGACATTCTGATCAGGATGGAATTTCTATGCAAGTATGGAGTTAAATCTAACTTCAAGGATAATACATTGACCATATTGGGTCAGATGTTATCATTAGCATATCAGAAGGATGGTGAAGCTCCGCTGAATAGGAGAAACGACTTCATCAATATAATATACAATGATGGCATTGTCCTGATTCAATACCAATTAGTTGGTAGGTAGCGACGAGGGATGCCAATGGAAATCCTAGAGAACTGGGGAATTCCACTGAGGATCAAGAATGAGAAGACCATATCTCAAGGATTGCAGATGAAAGTTGACACGAGGTTGACATTGGAGATACCTGAGCTGTTGTGTGGGGAGGTTGGAAGCCCCTGGAAGAAGTCTAGAGTGGAGCCTTAAATGGCTCCTTAGATAATAATGCCGGACCATGGAAAAATTTAAGTTCTCTTGTCATGAATTTAAGTGAAAAACCAATGAAGATTAGAGAAGATCAGATTATCACGTTTGTTCATCTGATCCCAATGGCTGAATTGAGGAGATTCCATGATTTTTGGACTCTTGATGAGATGGGATTATCAGCCAGGGTAACCAAGAGCATCAATCTATTGGTTGATCAAGAGCAACTCGCTGATCTGTCGGAATGCCAGCAATAGGAGGTGCTCAAATTGTTTGAAAAGTATTGGGAAGTAATCACTCAGGATGACTATGATTTGAGATGTGTGAGGGATGTAATCCATAAGGTCAACACCAGGGAAAAGTTGCTTATCAGGATGAGACCAATCCGATGATCAAAAGCAGCTGAAGCAGTAGTGGAAGATGAAATCAGCAAACTGGTGAAGCATGGGCTTCTAGTTCCATCATTGAGACCCTGGGTGAGTCCAATTTTTATTGTGAAGAAGAAGGATAGCTCCAACTGGGTGGTGATCAACTACCAAAAGCTGAATAAGAATATGAAGAAGGATTTGTATCCCCTACCAAAAATTAATGATGCGCTAGACCAATTGGGATAAGTGAAGTATTTCTCTGCGATGGATCTGATCTTAAAATATTGGCAAATCAACTTTGCCAAAAGAAGACCAAGAAAAATGCATGATTATTACCATGCAGGGGCTATACTAACCAACAAGGATGCCCCAGGGTCTATGTAATGCCCTTCAACGTTCCAGAGAGCCATGGACGCTATACTGAGCGACTTGAAGTTGTCATGCATCATGTTGTAATTGGACAATATAAATGTGTTCTGTAGGACTTTTACTGATCACCTACGCCACTTGGAAGAAGTATTCAAGTGACTGTCTGCGGCTAACCTGAAGATTCAGCTGAGGAAGTGTCACTTCTTCAAAAAAGAGTTGGAATATCTGGGATTTGTGATCAACACTTGTGGATTGCAGCTGCAAGCCCAGAAGATAGAATCTATAGAACGGATGGCTGTGCCAAAGAGTGTCCAAGACATCCAAGTGTTCCTTGTAATAGTTAGATACTAAAGAAGATTTATTTAGGAGTTTGCCCGAATAGCCAAGCCCTTATTCCATCTGTTTAAGGATCCAAAAAAAGGATTTGCATGGAATGAAGAAGCCCAGTAATCCTTTGATGAGCTACGCCAGTATCTAATATATTCTCCAATTTTGAAATATCCAAATTTCAATTGAGAGTTTATTATACAAACTGATATTCGTTGACAGCAATTGGCGCCATATGATGCCAAGTAGATGAATTTGGGGACAAACATCTGGTGGCATATGTGAGATGGACACTCTCAGCCGCTGAGAGTAACTATACTGTAACTGAGCGTGAATGCTATGCGGTCATTTATACAAATAAGCAGTTTCAGGTGTCATCCTTGGAATACACTTTAAAGTGGTGATGGACCACTCTTTGTTGCGTTGGCTCCACAATTTAAGAGAACCAGAAGGACGACTGGCCCAATGGGCTCTTAAGCTACAGGCTTATGATTAAGAGATTGTCCATTGAGCGGGGGCTTGTCAACAGAATGTGGATGGCTTATTGCAGTTACCAATGGTCCAGATGGTATACCCACAGGTGGATGAGCTATTCCAGAGAATGGTCAACGGAGAAATTGGGAACAAGCCCCAAGAGATCTAAGATGCGCTTTGGAAAGCAATGGAAAACACTGAGACCATGGATGGACAAGTGTTTAAGATGATTAATGGGAAGTGTTTATTAATCCCAAAGCTATTGGAAAGAGCAGCTATCATTTAAGCCGCTCATAAGGTTGTCAGGCATGGAGGCCTGAGAAAGTGATTGATCATATTCGCCAGTACTACTGGGAGTCAATCAGCTTTGATGTCACGGAATATTTGATTTTGCTGTATGGAGTGCCGGTTACAAAAACCACATAATAATATGACTGGGTACTGAATGGTTGCCCTGGATTTTCTTGGCATATGGTATCCATCAATGTGATGGGACCACTGACTATGAGCACAAGGGAACAAGTACACAATAGTTGCAATCAACCATCTGACAAGATGGGTTGAGACAAAGAACCTAGTGAAAGCAGACACTACCAGCACCACAAGGTTCATCCTGGATCAAGTAGTATCTCAACATAGATGTCTAAAGGTCCTGCTTAGTGATAATGGGACAAACTTTACGTCTCGTGTTATCCCATGACTGAATGAGGTAATGGGAATTAGAGGAGTCATGTCAGTACCCTACCAGCCAGAGACAAACGGACTGGTATAATGGGTGAATGGAACGCTGGCTGTGACGCTGAGGAAGCTGGTCGCATGTTGAACTTCCGCGTGGGGAATGTACCTGAGTTCAGTGACATTTGCCTACAATATCAGTTATCATATGGTGATGGGAAAACGCCGTTTGAGTTGTTGTATGGGAGGAAGGCCGCGTTGCCACAGATTTTATACTCAGTGGTGGAACCAACATTGGGGATGTGTGCCAAACAATACTTAAACTGACTGACAAATATCCTAATCAATATGCAATTGCAAGCATTTGATACTATGCTTAAGAAAAGGATACAAGCGAACTTTTTGGACAATAAGAACTGACTGGCCTTAGCAGAAAATCAAATAGGTGAAAGAGTAGCCTAATTCAATATGCATGGTTTCAGAGGAAGAAACAAACTAGATGCATTGTGGTTGGGTCCATTTGAAGTTATCACCAATATGGTGACTGATGCTTACTTCATCAAGAATCTATTGGATGGAAGAGTTGTGAATCGATTCCATGACAAGTATTTGAAGTGATAAATTGAAGAAAAAAAGAGTTCCCAAAGGACCAATGAACCATCAAGTTAGTCATGTCCTGATGATTAGGTCAAGTCCAAAAAAGGACCTCTGAACCATAGAAAACTGGTAGGTTTAAGTACCCAGGACCCAGTTTGGGGGAAAAAATAAAAAGATGGACGGCTGAACCAAAACAAGGTCAAGTCTTAGGAAAAAAAGATGAATAAAAACAAAAGATTGATAAAAGATATGGGAAAAAAATTAATTATAAACTGCATAGCCCAAAACTGATATAGTTTTATAATTTTTATTTTTACCAATTGTCCTCAATATGGGATGACTCCACCTATGTCACCTCTTGGGAGAGGGAGGATGAATCGCAGTAGGAATGAACAGCCTATCAAAATAAATGTGAGATCAGATGCTAGCAAGGGCTAGACCTACACAAAACCAAGTCCTTTGAGTGGATGCAGATCCCTGTGAGAAAGCGACTAGGGGAAGGGAAATTGAAATGTCAGAAGAAGCCAATCACAAAACCCCGGAGTGGGGAGGAAAGCAAAAGTATAAAAAGAGGTAGTTGGCAGATAACCCCAAGTAATCTCAATATGGTACCAGAGCTGGAAGATTAGTCTTGAGTACTTGCGACAGGCTTTATCAAGAAACTGGACATATGGGCCAGCAGTGAACAAGGGATACTGGATGGGGGTTGCCAAATCATACCCCCTATTAAATCCATCAGCAGTAGATAGCAATGGGAAGCGCTGTAGACGAGATAGTCATGTAGGGAGCAAATGGCATCCTGCAAGCGATGACTATAAGCTTCTCAGAAATGAAGCTGAAGGAATGGTGAAACCTGGGAGAGGCTGGAAGCTTTGTGGACCATCTCAAAAGAACTTGGCCATTAAATTGAAGAGCATAAGCGGCGATATCCCAATCTAAGATATTCTCAAGATCAGAGAGATTCAGCGCTAGGGACAAAGACTCAGTGACTTGGGCCCAGATTTCAGTGCAGGGGAGCTTGAAATTAATAATGTTACCAATGGTGAGCTTGGTAGCTAGAACATCAGGTTTGTAGTATTGTCTGAGTCATAAGAGGAACTCAGGAAGCAGGTCTAACCTGGCAATAAAAGAGCAATCAATAGCAAAAGGCATAATCTCCAGAGCATCCATGATGAAGGTCATTGCATCTGCAAAATGGGCCAAATCCAGGAGAATTTCAAAATCCAACTCTGGAATTGATAACAGAGGAAAAATAGGCCTAAAGTTGTTCAAAACAATTACAAGCCTGGTTTCAGAGGGATTGGTTACCATTTCTGGTAATTCAATGGAAGGACAAGCTGCTGGTGCCAGACTAGGCGTATGAGTCCTAGAAGGACCATAGAAGAGGTCCGTCATGCATCCTGACTCATCTGCTGGAAGAGCTGGAGATCTTGGTCAGACAAACTATTTAGAATCTGCTGGTACTGCAACTCAGAATTTGACATATGAGCTGGATGAGAGGGGGTATGTTGGACTTATATGGAAGTCAACATTATGCACTCTACAATCCATTAAGCTCCAATTTTTTAGAAATTAATATCAAAATTAATGGGATAAGCTCTGCAAGAGAAGAATTAGGAATTACTTGAGCCAAGAGTTTATGAGAGAATAACAATGGAGAACAAAAATAAGTATTCTTAATTAGGCCACAAAACAAACATTGACAGCAAGAGTCTCCTGTATAGGATGAGGTGAAAATCTGGAAATTGAGGACGCTGGACCAAGAATACTAAATATGACAGTGGGTCATATGCCCTGATGGGGGAAAACTGGATCCCATGACTAATATCGTCATGAGTAAATTGATCATCCCGGCATGACAGTAGATTGTGGGGACTGAGCTCTGAGTAGGTGGTAGCGAAGAGGAAGAGGAAGAGTGCTGCATGCCAAAGGTCATCCACAGAAGCGTTGAGTATTGATGATTGTACTCCGCTTGAGCCAATAGAGTATTCAACTGAGTGTCCAAAGTGGTGTTTTCATTTCCCAGTCTTTTTCTCACTGGAAATCTAGGCAAGAAGGAAGATGTATAATTTTTATGCCCATTGTCAGACATTCTCATTCTTGACTTCAGAAAAAGAATGTTGGAAGTATTAGGGCTCCTGGATCTGCCATTATGATTGGCCCACCACCTGCCCAATTTATAGATAATATTGTGGATATCAATGATAGGAGTACCCACAGCAAAAAGACCCTAGTGGATTCTTGGTGGAATCCTAATAACTGGAAAAATATGATTTACCATAAGAATCGGCTTAAAAAAGTAAATACTAACTATGGGATTACTCTGACTCCTCGGTTGAATCCAAGGAGTATAATGTTGCATGGATTGGAACCTCCACAAGGCAAGAAGATTTTGCCCATCGATGCTTGGGTGTGGGTTAACCAATCATTATCATCTGACTCTAACCACCGCCAAGATGCAAAGATTTTACTTGAAGATGATAGGGTAACAATTAGCCAATCATTACCATCCAAGTCTGACCATCGCCAAGTTACCCAATCATTACCAGTTGAGTCTGACCACCGCCAAGATGAAAAGAGTTTACTTTCTGGTGATTGGATACAATTCATCCAATCATTACCGCATGGGTCAGCTTTGCCTCAAAAATTTTCATCTTTGATCTGATAGGCCAAAAACCTATATTCCCTAATTTAGACAACTGAGCTTTGCATTCTTTTACCTCAAATATCGATGGTCTCAAAAATCAAACTAGTTTAAATAGGAAAAGCTAGTATTGACAAGGGGGCCTTTCTTGGTTTTGCCGCGCTTATCATAACAAACAACCTAAAAATTTTAGAAAGTTATTATTTTATACTTTTTATTAAAAAGTAAGTTTCTCTCTCTGTAAAAATTTTTGTGGCCTCCATTAGCAGATCCCACACCCATATTCCCAGCCTGCTAGATTACCAGGAATCGCTAGGGGATATATCCCTAATGCAAGGTGAATTGGAAATTGGTTGGCCCAAATTTCAGAGTAACTATGTTTGGGGGATTATGGGTTATTCATCTGGTCATATCTGTCAGGGATCAATCTGGACAAATACTTGAGATCTTGTCAGGCAAAGTTGCCAACAAAATAGGGGTATCTGATAGTGATTAACTATCAGGTGTACTGATTGGGATTGGTCAGGTTTCATCACCAAATGATTAGGAATGAGTAACAAGTTGTGAGGCAAGTGATGCTGCCTGCAACTAGCGAATTGATCAATTGGTGCATGACCTGCCATAATAGGTAATAAGTCTCATTCCATAAGCAGGTCGCTAGCCAAATATGGTTGGTTTGCTTGGATCGAGAGGAAAATGTTAAGGACACATTTTCTGACTCTTTCCATTTAGGTCTCAAGGATGTCCAACAATAGAATCTTAGCCAGGATGGGGAAGACTATCACTGCCAAGATGAGGATGGGTGATTCAATAATAATGGCTGCCATTTCATTAAAGAGGTTTCAACTTAGGGTTAGATGATCAAATCCCCACTATAAATTCCCTAGAATTCACTCATAATAAAAAACAGTATTTATTAGAACAGCATTTAGTAAAGAAGTTCTAAAGGTTTTCATTTGTATATATAGTCAAAGTAGTAAACTATCATTAGCTTTTAATTGTTCTATTATTCTCAGGGATATTATTGCTGTGTGCAATAATTGGAAGACTCTTAGGGAAAAGAGTAAAGACCTGAGTGGGGATCTAGAGAAGAAGGAGAAACAATTGGGGATTTCTGCTGAATGTGTGTTAGACCAAAGAGACTGTCACCAGGGAATCTCAGAGAAGATTGGGTTGGACAGAATGAGGGAATAAATCCCTAGATCATGACATCTCAAGTATTTCAAGCGGGAATAATAGCCAAGCGTTGGGCTGAGATATAAGAATTCCACTCAATTACAAATAATAGTCATCCTACTATTATAAACTGATAATCTAATATACTATACAACGCATATGAAGTGCACAAGAAACCAAACCTGTGCAGTAATAAGTTTATTGGGGTTGTTTTCTGATAATAACCTGAAACAGTAAATATTTACATTAGGTCTCTGCCCCAAGTTGACCTGTTTTTGGTATAAAATTAAAGTAAACTTGAGATTTATATATCAGTATTCTGCTGTCATGGTTAAACAACTTGACAGTGGGAACCAACACCAAGGATAAAGCTGGTGACAGGAGGCCCAGAAGGTGAAACTTCAGGTTCTTCCTGACCTTAAGCACATATTAGACCAACGCTGGGTACAAGCCCAATATGCCCAGGTTGGTATTAATGAGGTGCAAATGCCCAGCCCTTGCGTCATCCCAAGCGTTAAAATGGACAATCTATATAACAAATAAAGATGGTTCAATTCATTTAATTGGCGAACTGGGTTTTGAAACCCGTTTGAGTTGCAAAGTTATGAGTTCAGGTAGAATACAACTGCAATCAATCACTTGAGTGAAGACAATTTTGGTGTATTTGACCAAATTGGATGGGAGCATTTGCCTATTGGGGCATCAAGGCTTGGGCCCACTTCTGCAGACCCATAATTACCCTGACTTGGTTTAAATATGTTCACATGACCAACACTCCTTGTTGGCTGACTCTTCTAATAAACCTTTCCCATTTTTCCATTTTTGCTTATGTTATTTCAACAATCCTGTTTGCAGACCCCTTCGAGGAGGTCTCATGCTACATTCACAAAACAATTTTACATATGATCTGATTAGCCCCCTGTGCACCATTGGTTCATCCAGGTTCCCTCCATCCTGGGATGCTTACCATTTTTCCCTTTGTGCACCGCATCATTTTTGGTGGTGTTTTTGTTATAATGATTGCACTTTTCCCTTTTGTTATTGTTGCTTTAGCCTCCTCTGCTAGGCTCTAGTAACTTTGGTTCTAACAGTTAGTTTCCATGAATTGGCTCTGTGCACCGAGCACCAATACACTGGAAACAGGAGAGTTATAGACACTCTCCTTGTATCTGCCCAATGAAGCTCAAATTTTGGTAAATTATATTGCTTTTGAACTTTTGATGTGGAGCAGTTTAAATATAGAAATTATGTTTTTACTTTTCTAAATTGATCACTATGAAATTTCTATTTTATCAAAAATCCTACCCTAAAGATTATACATAAAAGGTTTTTTTAGAAATAATGTTTTAACTGCTTATATACCTAAAAGTTAAATGGAGTTTAGAATCACAATTTTTTAGCATTAGTGGTGCTCAACCCAAAAGAGTGAGCTGCCACGCATCAGAAACAGCTTTTTTGACTTTGAGTTATGTGTTTTAAAGGTTCTTAAACAAAGATATATATCAAGCTTTAAACTGTAACATTAAAAATGTTATGATGACAAAATAACCATTTAAATTAAATGAGGCATGTCATTATTAAAACTAAAATAGTAATTATTCTGGAAATTTTAAACAGCTTCTTTATTCTCTCTTATTCATATTACTTTAAAAATATGAGTTACAATTAGTTGGTCAAGTAGTATCTATATTAATAAAAGCAAGTTTGTATGTGTGTGCATATGTGCGTGATGCCCAGCCAAAACTACAGCATGTAGCGCTTTGAAAATTTGGATATAGTTGGACGGGAGGGGGTCCGTGTGCACCTCGAAGCCGGATTTTTAATTTTTATAATAAAACTAGCGGAGTTACCCGTGCTTCGCTACGGTGTCTATAGAATTTCAGGTGATTCGAATTGATTTAGATTTTATATATAGTTAAGCAATAAATACTCGGCTAAATCTAATTGCTCAATTGAAGCAACCAAAACCACTAACCACTCAGCTAAAACTAACTGAACTTATCAAATCAACCAATTACTAATCACCCCCAAAGCTAAACATTATCCTATCGATTCGACCAAAAACCATCAACCATTCGGCCAAATAAAATAAACTTATCAAATCAATCAGATTCTAAATTATTTTAGCTTTTATATTGGCAGATAGCTATTAATAAGTTCAGAAACCATTAAACCTATTAAAAATTCCAACCTCCAACCACTTAGCTAAAATCAATTAAGTCTGCCAAATTAATTAAACCATCAATCTCTTACCTGAAACTATTGAGCCTATCGAATCAACCAAAAAATGAACCACCACTCAGCAAAAACCAATTATTGAACTTACAAAACAGCCAAAAACTACCAGCTAAATATCAAAGCCTATGAAATTATTGAATTAAATGAATATGAAAATACACAGCCAAATTGCTATATAATTACCATTAGAAATATACGTTCTAGATCTTATATAGAACTTATGTTTAAATTTATATGGTTATATTAAACAATTATATATTAGCATTCCGTTTCCAAACTTTAAGAATACTTGTGCCAAGTTTGGTGATTTTTGGTTATTTGCTCGAGATAATGCATCTGTATAAACAAATTAACATACTGATTCTTTTGTAAATAAAATTTAAGATTAATTCTTGTTGATACCCAATTTAACACAGATTTGTTTGTGGGCTTTAAGTTTACCTGATGATCCTAATCAATTCTTTTTTATATTTGTAGATGGTTATCGATAAAATTAAGTAATCAAATTATACTGAATCAATATAAATTTACCAACCATTCAGCCATACCCAATTAAACCTATAGAATTAACTAAACCACTAAACCACTTAATAAAACCATTAGATTAAAAATCAACCAATCACCAACCGCTTCGTAAACCCAAGCTAAATGTATCGAAACAACCAAAATCACAACTACTTACCAAAACCAATCAACTTTATTAAATCAATCAATCACTAACTTTATTTAAACCGTTAAGCTTATTAATTAACACAAACCCACCAACCGCTCGACAAAACCATTTAAACTACCGAATCAACCGAATATCAAACTTCTCGGCCGTAACAATATAGCGAATACCATCGAAGTATATATATAATTTTCACTTGTTACATATAGAACTTTTTATTTTACTATATTTTTCCATGTTTTCATAGTTATTCTGCTATTCGGGGCGGAGACAAATCCAACAAATCAAAGATCATAAAAATCGGTCCAGCCGTTCTTGAGTTATGAATGGTGTAACTAACACGACTTTGTTTTATATATATACTAGCGGAGTTACCCGTGCTTCGCTAAGGTTTCTATAGAATTTCAAGTGATTCGAATTGATTAATTTAGATTTTATATATAGTTAAGCAATAACTACTCGGCCAAAACTAATTGCTCAATCGAAGCAACCAAAACCACTAACCACTCAGCTAAAACTAACTGAACTTATCAAATCAACCAATTACTAATCACCCCCAAAGCTAAATTGTATCCTGTCGATTCGACCAAAAACCATCAAACCACTCGGCCAAGGAAAATAAATATATCAAATCAATCAAATTCTAAATTATTTTAGTTTTTATATTGGTAGATAGCTATCAATAAGTTCAGAAACCATTAAACCTATTAAAAATTCCAACCTCCAACCACTTAGCTAAAATCAATTAAGTCTGTCAAATTAATTAAACCATCAATCTCTTACCTGAAACTATTGAGCCTATCGAATCAACCAAAAAATAAACCACTACTCAGCAAAAACCAATTACGGAACTTACAACAGCCACAAACTACCAACCCCTTATCAAAAACCTATGAAAAAATCGAATTAAATGAATATGAAAATACCCAGCCAAATTGTTATATAATTATATTAGAAATATATGTTCTAGATTTTAAATAGAACTGATATTTAAATTTATATGATTATTTTAAATAACTACATATTAGCATTCCGTTCCCAAACTTTATAGAATACTTGTGCCAAGTTTGGTGATTTTTTGGTGAATGATAGTTTTGTAAAGAAAAGTTTGGCTAATTCTTGTTGATACCCAGTTTAACACAGATTTGTTTTTGGGCTTTAAGTTTACCTGATGAGCCTTGTGGGATCCGCCAATGGATGCCACAAATAATTTATTAAAGTGAGATATTTACTTTATAATAAAAGTAATAAATAACGCTTGTTCAAGATTTTTATGGTTTTTTATTGTTAGGCAGGGCAAAACTGAGAAAGGTCCTTTTTTGATACTAGTTTTTCTTATTTAAACTAGTTCAGATTTTGAGACCATTGATATTCGAGGCAAAAGAATACAAAGCTCAGTCTTCCAAATTAGGGAATATAGGTTTTCAGCCTATCAGATCAAAGATAAAATTTTTTTGAGGCAAAACCAAACTTTGTGGTAACAATTTGATATATTGTATCCAATCACCATTGAGTAAAATCTTTTCACCTTGGCGGTGGGCTGACTCATGTGGTAATGATTGGTTAATCCTTACCCTATCATTGTCGAGTAGAATTGTTGCACCTTGGGAGGGTTCAGATCTGAGTGGTAGTGATTTGTTCATTTGCATCCAATCATCGACAGGTAAAATCTTTTCACTTCGTGGAGGTTTGGATCCATGCAATACTGAACACCTCAGATTCGGCTGAGAAGTTGGAGTAATCCTATTATTAGTTTTTGCCTTTTTAGGCCAATTTTGATTATAATCCTTACTTCTCTGATAGTTAAGATTCCACTGAGAGTCCACTAGGGTCTTTTTGCCTTTGGTACTCATATTGTTAATAACTACAATATTATTCAAAGTTTGGTCAGGTGATGGGCCAATCATGGTAGCAGATTCAGAAGCACTCATACCTCCAACATTCTTTCTCCTAGGTCAAGAAAGTGAATATTTGATATTGCCCCCTCAAGAATGTTGGGAGGGGTGTAGGGTCATAGGAAGTGGCCATGTACCCAGTTTATGATAATTACGGTGGCCAGAGACTTTATAGAATACTCATTTCCTCTCTTATATGTGATAGTAAATGGCCCCTCCCATATTGATCCAAGTTTTCCACTTCAAGGAGTTATGCAATTGTGGTAATATAAAACCTTATCTGACACTTGGAAAGAGGGTAGGGGAGCTCAGAGCTCATTGGCAGCTTGGCCTTCTTTAGTGACCATTTTAGCTAGGTTGGTCATAGCCTCTGATTGAAGCTGAATGATGCAGTTAGCTAACCTTTACATGGCTTTCTTGGGTTCCTCTCCTCTAGAGAAGACATCCTTAGCTAATAGAGCAGGTATACCCAGTTCCCTGCCATACAAAACTTGGAAAGGGGACATTTTCAAAATCTGGTGATAGCTAATTTGGTAAGCCATAAGCGCGCTTGGGAGATATTGATCCCAATGAAGGGGATCAGATGAAGCCATTTTCTATAATATCAAAACCAGAGTACCATTGGCTCGCTCTACTGTACCATTGGTTGAGGGGTTATATGGAGCTGAGAACAGTTGCTGGGCTCCCATGGAAGCAGCTAAGGTTTTGACTACTTGGAGGTGAAGTTTTTCCATTATTGCAGAGTAGTACTTGAGGGCACCCATGTTAAGTGAAAATATTTTGGTGAAGAAAGGTGGCAGTGGCCTTAGCAGTTTGAGCTGGCAACACCACAGCTTCAACCCACTTCATGAAGTGGTCAATGCATACCAAAATATATCTGTTTCCACCTGTGGTTTGAGGAAGCAGCCCTACTACATCCAAGCTTATTGTATGGAATGGCTGCTGCAGGGTAGTTGGCTGATATTGATATCTAGTTTTGAATCAAGACTGCTTCTTACACATAATGCAAGCATCCAAGACTTTGACAATAGCTTCCATGATTCCTTCCCAGAAGTACCGATCCTTTATCCAATAATAGATTTCTTTGCTCCTCCATGGCCTAAAGTTGAATGTGATTCCAGGATGACAGGTACATGTTCCGAGGATCATAGATAAGGCAACCACTTCACCCCCACTTGCTTGTACAACTTCCCACTATCCACTTTAGTGTTATGGGAGTGCTGAGCCAACATCCTCTGTACAGGCTCATCCTCATCTTCCCAGTCATTTGGGGTCATTAAAAGATCATACAGCCGCTCCACTTCACTGTTACCTAGGTGGAGGATGGGCAGCTAAGTTAACCCATCAACATTCATGTGGCAGGTTCCAGCGCGGTGCCAATCTTCATATCATAATGCTGGAGCTTTAGAGCCTAGCGAGCTAAGCACCCCGTAGGATCCTTCATATTTTGCAACCATTTTAAAGACGCGTGGTCCATGATCACAGTGAAAGAGGTCCCATACAAAAAAGGGCGGTAATACTTCACTGCAAGTAGAACAGCGAGACATTCCTTCTCAGTAACACTATAGTTACGTTCTGCCTTTGATAGCATTTTGCTAAAATATGAGACAGGAGATCTACCCCTTTTTCATCTGATTGGGCTAGGATTTCCCTGACGGCGTAATCTGAAGCGTCTGTAAACAAAATAAATGGTTTTCCATAATTGGGATGCCTTAGGATAGGCCGTTTTTGCAGCAGCAACTTCATTGTTTCAAATGCAGGCTTCTGTTCAGTGCCTCATTGAAAAGGGATATTCTTTTTAGTAAGCAAACAAGGGTCTCGCTGAGTTGGGAAATTTAGGGATAAACTGATGGTAGTACCTCATCATCCCTAAAAATACCTGTATATCCCATAGGTTTTTGGAGGGAGGCATACTGGCAATTGCTCCAACCTTATCTTGTATGGGTTGGATACCCTCTCGAGAAATGGTATGTCTGAGGAAACTTAATTTCTTTTGGAAGAACGAACACTTTGAAGGCTTTAATTTGATAGTTGAGCGTCATAAGCGTTGGAATACCTCCTTTAAATGATCAAGGTGTTCATTAAAGGTCTTCGAGAATATGGTAATGTCATCAAGGTAGACAATAATGCAGGTTAACTTGAGATCTTGCATAATGTGATCCATTGCACGCTGGAAAGAAGCAGGTGCATTGCACAACCCTTGAGGTAATTGCATGGGTTGGAAAAGACCTTCACTGCATATCAACGCGCATCTCTCTTGGTCTTGAAGAGATAGATCCATTCGCCAATAGCCACTAGCCAAGTCCATGGCGGAGAAAAGTTTGAGCCGGAAAGCTGGTCCAGGGCATTGTCAATGCGTGGGATAGGATAGCTATCCTTTTTTGTAAGATTATTTAACCTGCAGTAATCCATGACTAGCCCGTTGACCTCCACTTTTTTTCTTAATTAGCAGAAGGGGGAGGACCAAGGGCTTTGTGAAGGAACTAATAACCCCGCATCTTATAACTGCGTGAGTTCCATCCTCATTTGTTGTTCCTCCACCTTTGACTTATGATAAGGTTTTGACCTAATGGGATGGGCATCACCCACATCGATGGAGCAACACCAGCCTTTCATGTGGCCATAATTGTTGTCTGCCTTTGAGAATATATCACTATACTCATCCAGAAGAGTATGCACTTTCCCCAACTCATCTGAGGTTAGCTCATCTGAGATATGGACGTTTGGTAAGGTACAGACTAGGTTATCTGTGGGCAGGCCTAAATCTGCCATCAAACCAATGGAGTGGACTTGTTCAACTTCCTCCACAGGGAGTGAAAACCCTTGGCCCACCTCCTGGTGCTTTCTTACAATTATGTCTTTTTTGGTGAGGTTTCCTAACAGTAGAGTAATAGGCCTCTGATAGGCTGGGTCTAAAACACCAGGCAATACCTGAGGCTCATTAGGACTAACTCCATCAATGCTTAAGAGGTGTAATAAGCAGTGGCATATAATTTGGAGTATGATTTTTGTGTCAACCACTCGTTTTTCACCCAGCTTAATCACCACCTCATCTGCCGCATAGAATGAAATACCTTTGATAGCATCCACTGAATCAGGCAATTTATTAGTGTTGCGCCCAGAAGTAACATAATGTAAAGACAATGCGGAAGAGGAGTATTCAACCAAGCAGGTGTAGTCATTCTTGACGGGTTCTTTGTTGGATAAGATTAATGGAACTTCGTAGTTCATTAAAGATAGGAACCCTTGCTTCATGTTGATGATGCCCTCATACTAAATCATAAACTGAGTACCTATGAGCATATCATAGGAGTTATTATCTAAGGCCACAGCGGGGGCCAATAGGATAAGCTTCCCAATATGTATGGGAAGAGAGGAGTAAGCGCCAAGAGCGCAGGTGTTGTTTGGGCCCGCAGTTCCAAATTCCTTGATACAATCTAAGTCAGGCATCAATTTATTCTTCTTCATCAGCCAAGATGAAATTACATTTACTGGAGAACCTGTATCCAGGATAGCCATCACCCAAACTTTGTGAACAACTACTTCAACCTTGGTAAGGGTGCTCCCAAAGTTGGCTGACAACGCTAAGACCTCCTTGAGATGAAAAGTGGAGGTTAATTTGCGTGCGGTCTCAGGGTGAGTCTCCAAAATAGACTGCATGGTATGCCTTCTCTGTAAAGGGTGAATTAGACTTGTTAAGAGTTGATCAGCATTGCTGGCTGTGTCAATCATTTCCATACAACCTATAACTTGGCGGAGGTAAGTTTCCTCAGGTATGGTGGTTTCATCTACTCCTTCAGCATTTAGGCAGTCAGGGACCTCCACTTCCACAGGAGCTCCCAATAAGTAGTACCCAGCATCATTGTAACCCCCTCAGAGTCAGCCTCCGAGGTATTCTCAACCATGGGCAAGGTTGTAACTAAAATGGGGGATATACCCTTAGGGCGCGCACTTGTTGGCTGAGTGGAAAGAGAACCCACAGTAGGGATCTCCACTTTACGTTGCACCAAGCTGCAGGTTTTACAGAGAGGATAGACCTAGGTGGCCTTACTCCCAATGGTTCAATAGGCCGTTGCTCTAGCTTTTTGAGATGGGAGAAAAAGCTAGCTAGTTGCTTCTCGAGAGCAACTAATCATGATTCAGGAGAGCTGCTCACGTTTGCAGCCTCCATTACTTTTTTAATACTTTATTGAAGTATTCAGGGGATTTGACCCCTGTAGTGAGCACCAATTTGTGGGATCCACCAATGGATGCCACAAATAATTTATTAAAGTGAGATATTTACTTTTTAATAAAAGTAAAAATAACACTTGTTTAAGATTTTTATGTTTTTTATTGTTAAGCAGGGAAAAACCAAGAAAGGTCCCTTTCTCAATACTAGTTTTTCCTATTTAAACTAGTTTGGATTTTGAGACCATGGGTATTTGAAGCAAAAGAATACAAAGCTCAGTCTTCCAAATTAGGGAATATAGGTTTTCAGCCTATCAGATCAAAGATAAAATTTTTTGAGGCAAAACCAACCTGTGTGGTAATAATTTGATGTATTGTATCCAATCACCATTGAGTAAAATCTTTTCACCTTGACGGTGGGCTGAATCATGTGGTAATGATTGGTTGATCCTTACCCTATCATTGTCGAGTAGAATTGTTGCACCTTGGGAGGGTTCAGATCTGAGTGGTAATGATTTGTTCATTTGCATCCAATCATCGACAGGTAAAATCTTTTCACCTCATGGAGGTTTGGATCCATGCAATACTGAACACCTCAGATTCAGCTGAGAAGTTGGAGTAATCCTATTATTAGTTTTTGCCTTTTTAGGCCAATTTTGATTATAATCCTTACTTCTCTGATAGTTAAGATTCCACTGAGAGTCCACTAGGGTCTTTTTGCCTTTGGTACTCATATTGTTAATAACTACAATATTATTCAAATCTTGGGCAGGTGATGGGCCAATCATGGTAGCAGATTCAGAAGCACTCATACCTCCAACATTCTTTCTCCTAGGTTGAAAAGGTGAATGTCCGACAATCCTAATCAATTCTTTTTAATATTTGTAGATGGTTATTGGTAATATTAAAGATCAAATTATATTGTCTAAATATAAAATTACCAACCATTCAGCCATACCCAATTAAACCTATCAAATTAACTAAACCACTTGATGCACCAATGCCCTAAACTGATATAGCAAATAGCAAAGGCGGTCCATTGAGTTCCTGGCCTATCATATGCTGTGTGTGGAGGTTTTCCATTTTTTATCCTCCTTTCCCATACATTTAATTTCCCTTAATTGGTGTGGTATCCTCCCCAGGTTGGCCCACCTCAAATAAAATACTTTTAACTAAACCACTTAGCTAAAATAATTAGATTAAAAATCAACCAATCACCAACCACTTACCAAAACCAATTAAATTATCAAATCGACCAATTACTAACTTCTTTACTAAAACTGTTAAGCTTAATCAACCCAAATCCCCCAACCGCTTGACAAAACCATTTAAATTATCAAATCAACCAAATATCAAACTTCTCAGCCATAACAATATACCAATTTCCATTAAAAACATATAAAATTTTAGCTTGTTACATATAAAAGATTTTATTTTACTATAAAAATTAAAATTTAGGCTTCAAGGTGCACATGGACCCCCTCCCATCCACCTACAAGGTGTGGCAGAAAAGTAATGAGACTGATTTTTTACTTACCAAATTTTTATTTTTTTCAAACATCAATCTTATCCCCTTCAAAGTAGTTCCCTTGGGCAGCTACACACCGATGGAGACGTTGTTCTTACTGTTGGTAGCAGCGCAGGAAGTCTTTAACTGGTATGGTCTGTAGCATGTCCATTACACTCTTTTGGATGTTTTCTAAAGTCCCTAAATGACGTCCTTTGAGGACATTTTTCAGTTTAGGAAATAGGAAAAAGTCACAGGGACTGAGGTCAGGTGAATAGGGGGGCTGGGGAACCACAGGAATGCCTTTTGAGGTCAAAAATTCTGTGATGGAGAGGGCAGTGTGACATGGGGCGTTGTCATGATGGAGCATCCATTTGTCTGCAATGTCTGGTCTCACGCGAATGACCCTTTTTCTGAGACTTTCAAGGACATCTTTATAAAAAACTTGGTTGACAGTTTGTCCTGGAGGAACAAATTCTTTGTGGACGATTCCCCTTCTGTCAAAAAACAAATCAGCATTGATTAGATCTTCAATTTGCTCATTAAAGCTTTCTCTGGTTGAAAAGAACTTGCAGTGTGCCACTCCTCACTTTGCCTCTTGGTCTCAGTATCATATTGAAAAATCCATGATTCATCACCTGTGATTACACGACAAAAAAATCTTACTCATTGGCGATTCTGTCAAGAAGATCGACACTTGTTTTTGATTGTCCTTCTGCTCAATTGTGAGGTTTGTCAGCACCATTTTGGCACAGACCTTTTGCATGTGCAAATATTCAGTCAAAATTTGATGAACGGTAAATCTGTTCAAATTTAATTCTTCACTCAACATTCTTAATGTTAATTGACGGTCTGATCTCACAAGAGTGTTCACACGTTCTATGTTTTCATCAGTTTTAGAAGTTGAAGGCCTCCCTGAGTGGTGTTCATCTTCAATGTGTTCTCTGCCTTCCAAAATGATTTATGCCAGCGAAAAACTTGAGCTTGGGATAAAGAATGTTCCCCATACGCTTGTTTTAACTTTTCAAACATCACACTTGCCAATTCTCCAAGCTTAAAACAAAATTTAATGGCACAACGTTGCTCCAAATTACGCTGTTCCATTTTGCATGACGCACAACCAAAACACAACTTCACTAATAGTAGTCACAACAATCATGTAGTTAACGGAAGGAGTTGAAATTTGCACTGAGAGATGGGAGGGGGCTGATACACGTGTTCTGTCAAGGACAACAGCGCAGCATTGCCAGATCGCTTGCAGTGTTCCCAGTCTCATCACTTTTCTGCCACACTTTGTATAGCCAAATTTTCTGAGCTCTACATGCTCTAGTTTTGGCTGGGCATTGCACACACATAAACACACACATTTGCTTTTATATATATAGATAAATGTCTGGAATAAAGCTTTTAAGATTTGATTACAGACAGACAGAATTGACAGTAAGTTTAAGAAAAGGGTATAAAAAGTAATAACGCCAGGATTTGAACAACTGACCTTTTATAGAGTTGAAGTTTTTGAGCCAAAAGCTGAGCCAATTATGTTAGATTTTTTTTGAAAACTCCATACTTTATTAAAATAGAATTTTAAGGGAAAGTAAGAGGGGAGGGTGGAATACAGATGATTTGGCCAAGGGTAAAAAGGACCGGGGTTTCAGGCCACTAGAGTTCTAGCACCTCTGACCATTGCTGATTGGTGATCGCCATCACTAGACATGGTTCTAGCATTGGTGGGCTTACAGGCCATTCAATTCTCAGTAGATTAGTAGCTTCATTGAGTGCAATGAGCAATCCTGCGGGGAAAGCCAAATGTGTGACCTTATAACACCCAGGGATTATATGAGAGAATTTTGAGATCTGGTGGAGCTGATCAGAGATAATCCGAATGGTCTTCAATACCAAACCTCTGTGATGTGGGCGCTCATTGCTCAAAACTTTGGTGACGAGCACACAGTGAATTACCCATACACAATAATAGTAAATGAAGGCTCATAGTTGGATTGGAGTCATTTTCAGGGTTTTCGTAAAGAACAGGTCCTGTGATGGATGTATACCTGGAGGTGAATGATCACCTCATAGGATGTAACACATTGTGGACCAGTATTTTTTGAACATGGCACATTCATAATAATGGTGTGCTATGTCTGCTTCCAGTTCAGCACATATGGGGCATTCTTTATGCTGATAGTCCAGCCCGCTGTGCTTGCCCAATTTGAATGCCCAATTTGAATACCCAATTTAGGATCTGCTAGGTTACAAAATGCTGTTTGGTGTCAGGGTAAATCCTGACATTAGTGGAATTCCTAAGATTATAGATATTGTTAGTCAGATCAATATGATATGTGATGAAGTTAGATCAGATAATTGCAATCAAATTAATGATTGTAGTGAAAATATTCAATTAATCATTTAAATTACTTTATTTGCAATAGTATTCAGTCAATTAATTGCACCAAAATGAATTTATGATGAGACTGAGACGATTCCCACTGCCTTTTAAAATCACATGCAAGTTGCAATCCCATAAGCTCCAGAGAATAATAGTTCACTGTTTAAAATCAATTAAGCTTAGGTAAGTCCAGGAAGTTGGATGGTATATAAAACCAAGGCATTCATTTGGTTAATCTTTGCGGTCAATAAAATTATTCTTATAATGCAAACACTATTAAGTTTATTTTACTAAAGTGTTATCATTACCAATCTACCACCCCAGCCTACAAGAAATGCCCTTCCAACTTTCTCCTTTTAAAGCCATGTTTTTAAGCAACTCCCATACCAGCTTACCCACCATTCCTTATACCTGGACACCTCTAGTGTCCTTGTCATACTGAGCTAAACCCCTTGGTTATGCTAACTCATGGTTAGCTACCCCCAACCAGGTCAGTAGTACACCAGTCCCTGACAATTTGACCACCACTATTTACAATGAATATCCCACCGCATTTTTATTATTGGGGGCTTTGATATATGCCTTGTTGATGGGAAGTTACCAATTGCTGGTGCGGATGTTTTCCCCAGTAAAGAAAGATAAAAGAACTTATAAAGGAGCAGTAGGACCCAGTCAAGTGCAGACAGTTAGTGTGGCCAACCATACACCTATGACTTACCCTACAGTTCCCTTACAAAGAAATTATCTTTAGCTGAAGCGAAAGAAGGACTTACGTTGTTGGGGCATATTTTAAAGCTTATTCTAATGGCTATTCAGATGATGCACGGAAAATTATGTAAGTGGGTTCACAACTCACTGGTGATGCGTTTAGTTGGTTTATAAGTAACCTAGAAGAGAATGATAATGTGTGCACTAAATATGAGGAATTCAAAAGTCAATTGTTAGCAGCAGCAACCCACAATAATACTAGATTAGAGTCAAGGATAGCCTTGATGAATTTTCAGCAAGAATGGAAAACTGTTGAGGTATACATAAAGATGTTCCTGGATATCTTTCAGAAGACAGAGTTAGATGAAGAAATGGGAGCACTTTACTTCAGACAAGGGTTAGGAAGCCGCTTAGCAGAATTAATCAGACATAATCCCACCACGCTGCCATTAAAAAAGTTATTGATATCACTCAGAATCTAATGGTGAGTGTTGGCGGACCAGAAGAATGCTGTATTCAAGGGAATTACAAGAAGAGAAACCCCCAGGCCATCGTTTCCTCATTAAAGAATGATACTCAGGCTTATATATTATTAAGTGTGAACTTACATGTTGGAAAGAAGTGTTAGAAAACTATGGCTTTGCTGGACAGTGGGGCCTCACGGAACTTCATCTCAGAGCATGTAGTGAAAATGCTGGGCTTGCATGCAAAGAAACCTTTGATGAAAGTAACCCTGGGAAATTATGAACAGCCTTTAGCTTACCGCTGCTCACGTCACATTGACTTGAAGTTTGGGGTAGTAAAATGAAAAGAGTTTTGGGTCCTGCATAGTTCACCCCATCCTGTAATTCTTGGATATCCTTGGAGGACACAGGTTGAACTCCAGCACAATTATGGACGGAACTCTATCACAATTAAGTTAAAGGATAAACTCCTTGAGTGTGTGTTAGAAGAGCATAAAAATTTGGACATGTCCGCAACTGTAAATCAGGTTGTTCTATTGGAATCTTGCAAAGGAAAGATCCCTGAGTATCTCTCAAAATGGGCTTCACTTTTTGGAGAGAAGGAGGCTAAGCAACTACCAGCTCATGGATCCTTTGATCATGCAATTGATTTACTAGAAGGGAAGCAGCCCACCCATGGACCTATTTATAGTTGCAATAAGAGGGAACAAATTGCCCTAAGAGAATATCTGGATACAATGCTTGAGAAGGGGTTCATATGGGTTTCCTGCTCTCCCTGTTCATCACCCTTGTTGTTTGTTAGTAAGAAGGATGGTGGACTATGGCCATGTATAAACTACCAGAAGCTCAATGATATAACCATAAAGAACCGGTATCCCTTACCTGATGCTGATCACTTGAGTGACCAATTGTCTGGAGCTAGAATCTTTTCCAAAGTTGACTTGAGGGATGCATTCAACCAGATATGGATAAAAGAAGGTGATGAGTGGAAAACAGCGTTTAAGACACAATTTGGGCTATTTGAGTATCTGGTGATGCCATTTGGGTTGTGCAATGCACCTAGTACATTTAAACAAATGACTAATACAGTGCTGGATGGCTATCTGGACCACTTCTGCGTAGCCTACCTTGATGACATTTTGATCTATAGTAAGACGCAGAAGGAACACTTAATGCACTTGATTTTGGTCTTTGAACAACTTGAAAGGTACAACTTGCATGTGAAGCTATCAAAATGTGAGTTTGCACAGGAGGAAGTTGAATTTCTTGGTTATGTTGTGGGCAGGAATAAGTTCACCATGGCACCTAGCAAAGTGGATGCCATCACATCTTGGCCTACACCTAATAGCCGGAAGGATGTTTGTAGTTTCTTAGGCTTGGAAAATTTTTGTAGGGATTTTATCAAAGACTTTTCTTCTATTGCGTTACCCTTAACACGACTTACATCAGAAAGTGTTCCATATAAATGGTCTCAGGCAGCAGAAATTTTTTTTTCTGACTTGAAGGCTGCCTTTGTTTCTGCACCTGTGTTGGCAATGCCCAATATGATGAAAAGCCCTTTGTGGTTGAGACTGATGCTTCAGGATACTTTCTTGGGGGTTTTGTTGCAGGAGGGGGATAGTAGTAGGCTGCATCCTGTAGCCTACTATTCCAAGAAATTCATCCCAGCGGAATGCAACTATCCTATCTATGACAAGAAAATGTTGGCTGTTGTTCAATGTCTCAAACACTGTTGCTGGTAACTGTGTGGGGCAAAGTACCAAGTAAAAGTTTTGACAGACCATAAAAACTTGACTTACTTTTTCACCCCACAGCAATTGAACCAGCGTCAGGCATAATGGGCACTTACTATGGAGGATTATGACTTAGACATTGGTTACAAACCTAATAAAATTAATTTGGTTTATGATTCCTTAAGCTGGAGTCCTGACATGATCCCTAAAGAGGGGGAAATTACCAAGTTTAATACACAGGTGCTTATGAAGACCAATGATCCCGCTGCATTATTATCTTATCTTGTGCTAGTGGGCCGTGGAGATGAGATTTTGGATGTTCAAAATGATGATGCTTTATGTCAGAATGTGAAGAATGATCTCATTCAAAACTTAGACAGTGTGTGGTACAAAAAGGGTTACTCATTAAAGGGTCAGTTAGTATTCTGGAAGGTTGTTTTTATGTGCCAGAAGGACCTTTAAGATTGGATGTCATGCGCGAGCACCAAATGTAGGCATGGCAGGACACCCTGGGAAGAATAAAATGATCCAACTGATTCAAAGAACTTACCGATGGCCTGATCTTAGAGGGGATGTCTTAAAATATGTGGCAGGATGTGAGGTCTGTGGGAGCACCAAGGTTTGTAGAGGACTTCCTGAAGGACAATTACAACCATTGTCAATCGCACAAAAGCCATGGGAGTCAATATCCATGGATTTTATAGTAGAGCTACCCCATTCCTAAGGATTCAATGCAGTGTTGGTGGTGGTAGATAGATTTACTAAAATGGCTTATTTTATCCCAACTACTACCAATGTCACAGCTAAAGAGATAGCTCATCTGTTTTTGAGAAATGTATTCCTGCATCATGGTACTCCCAAGGAGGTGATCTCAGACAGAGGGCCTCAATTAAAATCAAATTTTTGGAGACAGCTCCTTGTAGACCTTGGAATCAAGAGATGTTTATCCACTGCATACCATCCACAGACTGATGGACAGACTGAGAGAGTTAATCAGGTGCTGGAGAAGTACCTTAGATGCTATGTTAGTGCAGAACAGGACGACTGGGTTGAGTTGTTGCTTATGGCCCAGTTCTTTTATAACACTCTAGATCACTCTTCAACTGGAATGTCACCGTTCAAAGCTAACTATGGGTATGATGTGAACTGGGAACCATTACTATATGTTGAAGTGGTTAACCCCCCTAGAAGGGAATTTTTACGGAACAATCATCAAACTCATGCACTTTGCTTGGCTAATATGAACTGAGCAGTACATACTTACAAAGACTTTGCAGATAAGAAGCATGTGCCTGGTAAAGTGTTGGAAGTAGGTAGCCAAGTTTACCTGGATGTTCGAAATATTCCTTTGGATGTACCATGTCAGAAACTTGCCCATTGGCGCGTAGGGCCATACAAGGTCACAGAGGTTATAGGAAAGGTGGCTTACCGTCTTGAATTGCCTGAAGGTTGGAAAATTCACAATGTATTCCATCGTTCCCTCTTGCACAAAAAATAAGGAATCTCCCTACCACACCAGAAAGTCAAAGAGCTAGCACCACCACTAATTAAAGGTCCCTGTCCTGAGTTTGAGGTGGAGGCTATTAAAGGGAGAAGAACACACCATGGTAAAGTGCAATATCTGGTTAAGTGGGCTGGATATCCTGCAGAAGAGAGCACTTGGGAGCCTGAAGAGAACTTAAAGAATGCAGGCAAGCTATTGAATAAATGGAAGAAGAAGGCCTCACAGGTAGCTTCAGCCTTGGTGGGGGATGATGTCAGGGTAAATCCTGACATTGGTGGAATTCCTAAGGTTATAAATATTGTCAGTCAGATCAATATGATATGTGATGAAGTTAGATCGAATAATTGTATATCAAGTTAATGATTGTAGTGAAAATATTCAATTAATCGTTTTAATTACTTTATTTGCAATAGTATTCAGTCAATTAATTGCACCAAAATGAATTTATGATGAGACTGAGACGATTCCCACTGCCTTTTAAAATCACATGCAAGTTGCAATCCCATAAGCTCCAGAGAATAATAGTGCACTGTTTAAAATCAATTAAGCTTAGGTAAGTCCAGGAAGTTGGATGGTATATAAAACCAAGGCATTCATTTGGTTAATCTTTGCGGTCAATAAAATTATTCTTATAATGCAAACACTATTAAGTTTATTTTACTAAAGTGTTATCATTACCAATCTACCACCCCAGCCTACAAGAAATACCCTTCCAACTTTCTCCTTTTAAAGCCATGTTTTTAAGCAACTCCCATACCAGCTTACCCACCATTCCTTATACCTGGACACCTCTAGTGTCCTTGTCATACTGGGCTAAACCCCTTGGTTATGCTAACTCATGGTTAGCTACCCCCAACCAGGCCAGTAGTACACCAGTCCCTGACATTTGGGTATAACCAAGCGGGAGTTTAGGCCCAAAATCAAATCCTTTGTCGGGTAGTTGGTGTCATGGCCTTTGGTAGTCCAGACATTTAGGATTTGTGGACAGGTGGGCGGATTGCACCACAGTTTTGGGAGTGGATCCCCATATTCTATCAGCATCAATTTGTACCATATTCTGATTGACTCGGTTGCATATTCATCGATGGTTTGGTTATGCTCCTCCAAGGTTGTTGCAGAAATCATTGCAGAATTATGTGCTTCAACATCCCTCTGAATTTGGTCAGCCTCTTGGTCTGATTGCTCAAATGACCACCCACCCTGGCGCATGGCCCAATTGCAGAGTCACCAGTAGTGTGGGGCACCTAATCAGGAGGCTATCCGTGGGTGGTTCACCATCCATTCATGCATTGATCAGGGGGAGACTGGCTCTTGGAGGCTTTGGGCTCTTGCCCAGTTCATGCCCCATGCTAGAGTCAGGCAGCGCATGTGAGTCTGTGTTAGCTTCAGAAACAACTTCCCCATATGCACCAGGTGTGAGATTCGAAGTCCAGGAGGCCCATACCTCCTTCATTCTTTGGTTTCGACAGGGCTTCCAGTGGTATTGGTGTCACCTTTGCCTTAAACCACAGGAAAGTTTGGAGCATTGACCTGATTTTCTTCTCTAAGTTCATGATCATTGGCAGCACGTGAGCAACATACCACAACTTTGAGAAGATGAAGGCATTTATCACCTGCACTTTCTCCTTGAGGCATAGTCTGGTACTTTTCCAGCATGCCATTCAGATTGATAAGCTTGACAATACTTCTTGTTCAGTCTCCAGTACCACTGGTCCCTTGTCATTGAGAGTATCCCGAGGTATCAGACTGTCTGGGAGCTTGTAATCAGCATTGTGTCAGTTGGTGGGCTGAAGCTCGGGTTGCTGACCCTCATCACTAAGGTTTTTACCAAATTTATCTTTGTGTTTGATGTGAGCTGATAGAGGTTTAATAGTTCCTCGGCGCCCTGGAGGTCAGTTGAGCAGCTTATTCCTACTACTGTATCATCAGCAAATGCTAGCATCTTCAGTGGCATTTGGTTAGGGTGGACTAAACCCCAGAGCTTTGCATCTGCTGCTGCCAGTAGAATGTTGGCTGCAAAGTTGAAGAGTATTGGTGACATAGGGTCTCCTTGGCAGAGACCTTGCCCAACAGGGATTTTGTTGGTTGTACAATCTGTGACAATAACCTTCGTTACCAGGCCTGAGTACATCATCATTATCCATGCTCAAAACGTGTCAGGGATACTGACTGCCTTTAGTGCCTCATGTAGGAATGACCACACTACTTGGTCATATGCCTTTTCTATGTCGAGGAACATAAGGTATCCTTGTTTGATGCCCCTTGTATCCTGGAGTATGCTCTGGACTGAACCAATGCTGTCCCATATACTATGGCCTTTGATGAAGCTGTGCTGGGTACTATGGAGTGTGCGTGGTGCTGTTGCTATCAGCTGATTATATAGTATGCATGTGAGCATTTTATAATTGGAATTTGATAGTGCAATTGGGTGCCAGTTCCAAAGTTAGAGGCTGAGGCCTTTTTTGTATATAAGTATAATTTGGGTCTCATGGCCTCCCAGAATTTGCTGGCCATTTTGCAAACAGTAGTTAAAGAGGGCTTTGAGCTCTGGCGCTATGTGGTCTCAGAATATGCTGTATATTTCTGCACACATATTGTCAGAGCCTGGTGCTTTCATTCTTGGTGACTCCTTTAGCACCCTCTTAACTTCATTGATAGAGATTTTGGCAGATAGCTTGGTGATATCTTCCAGCATACAGCCACCCAGTGCTAGCTTGGCCAGGTCAATAAGGGTTTTTGTTGCCAATTTGCTCATTTCACTTTGTTGGAAGAGATTGCCATAAAAAGCTCAACTTCACGCTTGATCATTTCAGGGTCTGTTGATACTTCCCCATCCGCTGTCTCCACTTCCTGTACCCTAGCCTTAGTTCAGATTTCCTTGAGGTGTTTCAGGCCCTCTTTTGGTCATTGTCCCCGCTAGGCTCTGATATTGATAAGTTGCATTGGTCCATCTCTCTGAGTCTTGCTTCATCATTATGGCCTGATACTTTTTGTGTGTTGTTCAGTACTCGCTCCACCAGTCTTTGCTGTCCCAGTGAGTGAGCTTCAGTCTTTCTAATTTAGACTTCAGTTGCTTCATGGCAGCTGTTTTCTTGTAGGAGGTCACTTTTTTGAACTTCATACTATCATGTTTCATTTTCACTTTGATCCGGGTCCATCATTCTAGCAGGTCCAACTCCGGGTGGTTGTCCAGATGTGCTACCAGTCAATCCAGTCCCATGTCAACCATTTGGTGCCAATCCCCATTCCTCAGCGTGGCTGGTGCCAGTTGCCACTTGTGGTTCCTAGGAGGCTCATGAGCCAATTATGCTAGAGGAGGTATTTTTAAAATCAATTGGACTTTAGATTCAAAGTCTTGATTTAAATTAACTTACTAATTAGCCAAATGACCACTAACCACTTAACAAAACCATATAAAATATCAAATCAAACAAATTTAAACTGCTCAGCTGTAACAATATAGCAAATACCATCAAAGTATATATAGGATTTTCACTTGTTACATATAAAACTTTTTTTACTATTAAATAATATTTTTTAAAATTCATAAACCTTCTCAGGCATGCACACAACAACTCACTAAAGTTTCATCACAATTGGATGAATGGTATAGGAATGCATTCGGGACATATATACACACAGATAGACACACAGACATTCATTTATATATATATATAGACTAGCCGATTTACCGATGCTTCGCTACGGTGTCTATAAAATTTCAGATATTCAATTTATTAATTTATTTTTATATAATAGATAAACAAAACCACTCAGCCAAAACTAATTGCTCAATCGAATCAACCAAAAACTATTAACCACTCAGCTAAACCTAACTGAACATATCAAAACAATCAATAATCACCCCTCAAAACTAAATTGTGTCCTATTGATTCGACTAAAAGCCATCAAACAATCAGCCAAACAAAATAAACCTATCGAATCAATCAAATAACACCATACTGCTACCCGAAACATCTCTTTATCTTAAAACCATTGAGTATGTGACATCTTCCAAACTACTAAATCAACTTCTACTTAACTTGCCAAAAGTATTTTATTAATTAGGTGAACAAAATTAGGCAGGCTTTTAAAATATATAAACCTAACATCCAGATTCCCGTGCTTCGCTATAGTGTTTAAACTATCAGATAATCCATATTGATAAACCACGAAACCGCTTAGCTAAAACCTTTTAACATACCAAATCAACCAATCACTAACTGCCTCGCAAAACTAAACTTAAAAGCGAAACAAAAATCACCAACCACTTACTAACTAAAACCATAGAATATACCAAATTAACCAATTTCCATCCGCTTCGTACTCGTAAAACAAATCTAAACTTATCGAAACAACCAAAACCACTTACCAAAACCAACCAACTTATCGAATCAACCAATCACTAACTGCTTTATTTATTAAATCCGTTAAGCTTATTAATCAACCCAAATCCATCAACCGCTTGACAAAACCATTTAAACTAACGAATCAACCAAATATCAAACTTCTCAGACGTAACAATATCGATTTCCAATAAAAACATATAAGATTTTCACTTCTTATATATAAAACTTTTTGTTTTATTATATTAATTAAAATATGGCTTCGAGATGCACACGGACCTCCTCCCATCCACTTATATCCAAATTTTTAAAGCTCTACATGCTGTAATTTTGGCTGGGTATCATGCACACATATACACACTTGCTTTTATTAATATAGATAGACTGCGAAACCAACTTCTTAATTTGTATAGCTGCTTTATAAAGTTTATAAGGTATGACGCATCATGAGCTGAGATCTAAATAATTCGAGAACCTGCTAATATGCGTTTATTAATTTGTTATGTCATAAACTATTAAGGATAATTATACTTATCTATACTAGCTTGAAGAATAAGGATAA